>JAAMXP010001349.1:483-33136 GCA_019693395.1 Ettlia oleoabundans | reverse complement strand
CCCCCCCCACACACACAACCAGCGCACACAGACGCAATGCATGACTGGGCCCGTGGCCGCCTGCCATTGTCAGTTGCCACACATGTACCGCCTCCGGGACTGATCATCCGGAAACTGGGGCCAGGTTGGGTCAACGTTGGGCAGCATTGGGTCAATACCAACGTCAGGTCAACGCGGTTCATCAATGCCAGCGTCAGCAGGCGTCAGGCCATCACCCGCATGATGCCATCACACCGCAGCAGCGGATCTCCACTCACTCTTTGCTCAGGTATGGCCGATGTACGCCGATAGTGACGGGGGCACGGTTGCCATGGTAAGCGTCATCAAGCGTCGCTGCCAGCTTTTTGAAGGCGCTGCATCCGGGCCTTACGCTACCATCACCCTCCTGCAAAGAAGCCGAAGTATGTGTATTAGCAAGGTCAGCAGAGAGCATACCACTTCATGGTCAATGCACTGCGGGCAGCGAGGCTCAGGCACACCCACAGCGGTAGCTTTCTGCTGCCGGATTGCCACATAACCTGGTATGCAGTGTAGCGCTTACCAGGGTGCAGTAATCCATTAGGTTTCCTGATCGCGCAGCATACAACGGAATCTCCCTGCAACAGCAAATGCTGACATCACCACAGTGTGGTCGCAGGCGACAGATGCTGCCAGCTGCAGACACCCAGCTGCCACAGAAGCAGCAAGAGTTGCAATGCACACCGATAACCGACCGCAGCAATCATGCCGCAGTGTCCTGCCCCCGGGACTGCTCGACTGATGTAGACAGGCAATCTGGACACAGCTGCTCGCGTGAATAAGGTCAGCATGCCAAACTGCCCAAGTTGGGCATCACAAATCATCTCACCAGAGGCCCGGGTAGCTCTCTGAGGGGTCGCACATGTTGGAGCTGTGATAGCAGTTGAATGGCACCCCATCTTCCATGGTGCCGGGCCAGGGCTTGTTGTCGCCGCCAGCCACGCCAATGGTGCTGTCATATCTGCATAAACAGGTAGAAGAAGAAGTAGGAGTGTTGTGGTCAGAGCAATGGAACACGCGCGTGGAGCTGGCCTTGCTCGTGGGCTATAGTGCCACGCTGTACTGCTGGTTTGTTATCAGCACTGCCAGCCCGCTCAGGTCACGCACCTGAAGCCGCCCTCTGCCAGCACTTGGCGGACCTCTGGTTTATCAGCTAGGTAGGGCGTCCTGAAGCCCACCACATCTGAGGGTGGAATGCCGCATCCTACTATGTCATCACGTGCCCCGAGTATCTCCTGCTTGATGTCTGACAGTTCGTACCAGCGCAGCCCCGCATGGGTGACGGTGTGTGTGGCTATCTCATGGCCCTTCTTGTGCAGCTTGCGGGCGTAGGAGCAGTCAAATCCGCAGGAAGGCGACGTGCAGACGAACCTGAACGTGTTGAGGTGACGGCAGAGGCGCTGGAGCAGGTGAGAGTATGCTGCATGTTTGTTGATGGTGGCAGAGGGGCCTTATGGCGGCGGTCAACCCACCAAGTCAAGGGCAGTTTGCAGCGGTTTGGGTTTGTCCTCTTATTGGCGATCTTCAGCACCAGCTTGCTGCTTGCTTCGTTGAGCTCGTCGTCGTGGCTGCAAGCTAGGATTGCACGCGCAGACTTGTCTGATTTGGTATGGCGGCATGTGTACTGGCTGGTCAGCAGTTCCGGTACTGCAGACGGTAAGTTGGCGCCTGAAGAGGTGCAAGGCTCGTTGAAGTACGCACATCATCTTAGAATCAGTGCATTCGGCGATGACTTGCCTCCACAAAATGAACTGCGGCACGTCCCTGCCGGTTAGCGGCCCCGGCGCCCGGTTGGAAACCTTCACTTTCGGCGCTTTATTGTGTGCCGCTTCAGTGAGGGCGACGACAACAAGCAGCAGGCCCGTTAGGCACCACCGCATGTCGGTTGATGCCGAATCTGCAAGGAAAACCGGGCGACTAATAATGCAATGGTTGGTTGTAAATGTGCGACGGCTTGCGTACGTGTAGTATTCGCGCTAAGGTCGCGTATGAACCGCCCAGTGGAGAAGGAGGGGTGCAATATGCCAGCTCGGCCGTGCCAACTCAGCACGCCCGGTAGTTCAGCGCCTAGGTGTTTCGGAGGCTGCGTGCGTTCTCCCGAAGTGGCGCGCTTAGTCCTAACTGCGAGCGATTGAAGATCGAGCCCGCTCCCTCAAGTTCAGTTCATTTTGATGCTATTGGCTTCCTTTGAAGCCAGACCTTCCAGTGTTGCCGTCTGTACCCCTCAGAGTTTCCTGCAACGGCAGTCGCATGGCAGACGAGTGACAGCAGCAATGAGCGCAAGTGGAACGGGCCCCGCCGCGCCTCCCTCCACCATTTACTTTGCTACAGGCAAATGAACTGAACCCGTTGCGAAGACATGATCACCATACACGCAGCAAGGAGCCCCAGGCAGAGAATACTTGTCTTGCTGCGCCTGCTGCTGTGTCCCCGCTCTGCGGCGTTACCCTGCCCAAAATCCTTACCAGCTGCCACAGGGGCAGCGCTTGCTGAAACACACCTACATTGTCTTGGTTCAATGCAGGAAACAAGAAGAAGCTTGAGGAGGTGGTAGCCATCCTGGAGGCGGGTCACAAGCTGCCATTTGTAGTGCAGCCTGCGTCAATTGACCTGCCAGAGCTGCAGGGCCAGCCTGAGGAGATTGCGGCTGAGAAGTGCCGCCTTGCGGCCGGGAAGCTAAATGGAGCAGGTAGCATAGGGGGTGCCGACTGCGTGGCAGATGGGTGACAGGACAGGCCTTCTGCAACGGCCACCAAAGCTGCATCAAGTTTGCTGCACAGCACCGTACCCACCGACCTGCCTACCCTCACATGCTGCCCAGGCAGCGGGCGTTAATGAGCAGGGTTACTCAGACACAGACCTCTGTCGTGGCTTGCAGTCATGGTAGAGGACACATGCTTGTGTTTCAACGCGCTGAAGGGCCTGCCAGGACCTTATATCAAGTGGTTTTTGCAAAAGTTGGGGCACGATGGCCTCAACCGCATGCTGGCTGGCTTTGACGATCAAAGTGCCTATGCACAGTGCACCTTCGCTTACAGCACAGGTGCGTCGCGGTGCATGTGGGTCTTAAAAGAAGATGGCACCCTGCAGATTTGTAGGCTGGCTCGCTTCATTATGGTGTTGTTGGGAAGTTGCTTGGTACACGCACTTCTTTGTTTGAGGTGGTTTGCTGGCATGTGTTGCCGCCTTTCCCTATGCGATGGAGTTGCTGGTAGGTACTGCACACACTGGGTCCTGGTTCTGCACTGTCATGCCTCTGCAGGTCCTGGCAGCGAGCCAATTGTGATCGTGGGGCGCACGAATGGACGGATAGTGCCAGCACGGGGCCCTGCAGACTTCGGGTGCGACCTGCGCTGCCGGTTCGGTCTTGATTTAAGCACAGCCGTTCACAGACCTTGTTTTGCCGTATGCCTTGAGGAGGAGCTGCTGAAGCAACACACATCTGATGGTGACTGACGGGCCTTATACAGCATACGGGATTCTAGCTCGTTTAGAATTTGCCTATTTTGCGCGGCTCGCTTGCAGGTGGGACCCCATCTTTGAACCGGAGGGTTTCGCCCAGACGTATGCAGAGATGCCGGCCTCCATTAAAAACGGCATTTCACATCGGTACAGAGCCCTTGATAAGCTGCGAGCTTATCTGCTTAATGGGCAGGCAGTGGCAGCAACAGCAGGGGAAGCTCAGACATGACTAGCGTATTGCCTGGCCGTGCG
Source organism: Ettlia oleoabundans (assembly GCA_019693395.1). Classification (NCBI taxonomy): domain Eukaryota; kingdom Viridiplantae; phylum Chlorophyta; class Chlorophyceae; order Chlamydomonadales; genus Ettlia; species Ettlia oleoabundans. Next base: position 29,404 of record JAAMXP010001349.1, on the reverse strand, counting down.
CTGCAACCATGGTAACTGCATGGTCGTGCTCCTCCTGAAACACCATCTCCTTATTTCTTGTCCTTTGTGCTGCTACCCACTATGATTGGTTTATTTTTTGTTCTGATATTGAAATCCAGAATTTCAACATTTTGTTGCTTACAAGCAGCCCAAACATCACGTTGTGCATCCATGCTACATCATGATGTAGGCAATGCAGCGGTTGCTGACCGCTGCCCCAGTTGGTTGCAGCCAGGTGCTGCTTGCAACCAGCTCCTCGGGCGCAGGTAGCAACTTATTGGATGGCCAACCGGGCTCGCAAGACCCTGAAATGCGTGCTGGAGGACCGCCTGGAGGAAGGTGATTGGGGCGGCGGTCGGCCGGTGCCGGAGTCACGGAGTGCCCTCACCCAATCCATCATCCTTCAAGTCCAACTGGATGGCTTTCAAAGCTTTAAGTTATTACTTGTGGAACTACCTAGGGTCGCAAGCTTGCTTGTTCAAAGCTTGCGTGAAATTGTTGCGGATTGAGTTGGGAAGGAGGGCGTGCAATGGGGAGGGCCAGGCAATGCTTGGGCAGCCAAACGGGAAGGCAACTGTTGTACACCATGTGCAGCAGTGACTGCTTCCGGCCGCGGAATAGCAACACATGCAGTACGCCTGCAGGTACAAACGGCACTCCGGAAGCTGTTCATAGTCCGCAATTGGGTCGTGTTGGGCGTTCTGTTCGGAGGTCGTCAGTTCCGCCAAGGCCTTTGCTCTCCTTCCTGCTCTGAACAGCTCTACTCTCGCTCCGATGAGAACGGGTCCGGAGGTGCTGCTTTCCCTGTGCGTATGTCTGACCCTGTCCGGTAAGCTGATCAAGCGCACCTTGCCGATTATATCGCGCCCTGTTTGGCGCCGGGCCTGGTCGGCCGTTGTCATGAAATTGTGTTGCTCTGTCTCTGTCCTGTCCGAGGGCTCGATTAACAGGGCACAGCGCCAGTGATAAGACATAGGGGAAGGCGCAGAGATGCCGTAATTTTGTATAAGATGCCGCGGCCCGGTGGCGGGCAGGCGGGACCGGTGGTCCACCACCACCACCGTCTCCGCCCGCATGCACACCCATGCCACCCCACCCCCACAACCCCCACAACCTCAGTACCCTACCATCATATATGCACACATGCAGGTCTGACTATGGCGGGAATTCCAGATGAACGCGAAATCAAGTTTTATGCTGGTACGCAGTTTTGAGTTAGGCTGATGTAACGCTAGTGGTACACATCGCTCTCTGCGGCTTGCCCACCTTCCAGCTTTTTGCTGTCCCATTTTGGTTGGCATGCCACCCCATGTGGCCCATCGACTGCAAGATCTTATTTTGCCCATCTATATGTATTACCTCACACCCATGCGGCTGCCTTCTAGTCAACCCTGCCACTGGCCTGCCACCCCTGCAGCCGACGAGCCTAAACGCTATAAGTTTGGCAACGCAGAATGTGTGACGCGCAGGTGATGCACATACACACAGCCGCTGCCTGGCAACACCCATTGATTGAAACAGCCAACCTCATCCCATCCATAGTGCCTTAATCACCTCATGCCAATGCAGATCGGAGTCCATTCCCATCAAACGTTACGGCCTCCAAATGAGCCGCTCTGTGGTTAACACAGTGTAATGCATACAGGCGTCTGTGCCAAAAATTGACATTCAAATATGAGTTGGATCGTAGTGTCCGTGCACACAGCGTGTAGCGGTGTGCCAATTGCACAGATCACTAGCCCTCTGTACGTGGAATCTTCTGCTCACCCTTTGCCCGCCCACGAATTTCCTTGCAGGATTTGGTGCAATTCAGGCGGATGATTGACTGCGAGGAGCTCGGTGCTGTACATTGGTTTCGCATGTTCAAAGAGGGCAGCGACAACATCTACTGGAAGGTATGCAGATTCTGCCGCTGCGTAGATGTGCGTATGTGTGCGCACGATAAACAGAAGGAAGTGATGGTTGGGGGTGGGGTAGGCAGCATGCTGAGCAATTTGCTGAAACACATTCAGGATTGCAGAGATTACACTGCAGTCCCGCTAGCTGTCCAGCCGGTGCTTCTGCTAAAGGGGAAGGGGAAAACAGGGAAATTGGCGGTGCTGCTCACCTAAGCTGCCAAGGATCAACATGTCCCCCCCTCACTGAGGTTTAGGGGTTGCGTGTCCGGCAGGACGGTCAGCAGGCTTGGGGAGGGGTGTCCCTTGGCTGCTGGCAGGTCAAGGGAGGGGTGTCCCTTGGCTGCCGGCTATACCCGCACGCACGGTTATGAGTCGGCCGGTACGGCTCCCCTGCCCAGGTCCAGTAGGGCCTAAGTAGCGGGGTTATGTAACACAAACGCTGCTACTCATGTTGTGCCCCACGGCCCCAACTTGTTTGATGCTAAACACGCATGCTTTCAACCTGTGCAGTTTCAATGCTGCAAGCCCCGGTCAGACCTGCAAGTGAACCAGTGGGATGCCAAATCAGCAAGAAGCGAGGACCGTGTGAGCGAGAAGAGCTACGAGGGGAACTCCAACTGTGAGCCTTGCCGCCCTTGGGTCTTGTCCATCCGCGCGCCTATGGATGTGACTGTATTCCAGCATCTGTAGATGGTGCCATGCGACGATCAGGGTGCACTATTACGAAACTTTCAAACGGGTAATGTCGCCTGTCGAGACGTCTTAGGGCTCATTGAATGGGTGTACTCGCTGCTGCATCTGCACTTTTGCCCTCTCATGCATCGCAGGGTACCACCACAACTATGTGCTGGTGGGCTGGGAGGATGGCGATGCTTCATCAGGTAAGCCGCTAACACTCCAAACAGCTACAGGCTCCCCGGCTATCCCAAGCTGTGCAGGCCGAGTGCATATGGCTGCTGTCGTCAGCGGGAAGGGTTGAGGCTCGTTCCGTGTGCATCCGTGGCCCAGGGTGCGGAAAGCCACTTGCCTGTGTAATGGGGATGAAGCACTGACCCTGCCCCCATTGCCTTCTTGCACCTTATTAAACTGTGTGTCTTTGCCGATGAGCATGTAGGACGAAGATGAAGTGCGGCGACACCATCAAAGCGCTGAGATCTTTCAAGTAAGAACTGCTTGTTTGGCTGTGCGCACCAGCATGCTCTGTGCAAGTCGGCCTGACGTGCACAGACAGGCTAGCAGCTGTTGATGCAGTGTCAGCGTGTGCTACATATGCATGTGTGCATCGTCCACAGGTACGTCCGATCAGGACTCATTCTGTTCCATGTAAGCCTCGTGCAGATATGAGCATCATGAGGGTGATGAATGGAGGTGAGCACATGCAGTGAAGTCACACCACCAGTTGTAGTATGTGACACTTGTGCTGTATATTGCACATGCATGCCTATCCTCACCAACTTGTCCTTCTAATGTATCTGCGGAAATGTGGTGGCTGTAGGTGGGCTGGGCAGTGCATCGAAATGGACGTTTTCAATGAGAATTCGCAGTCGACTCGCTGTAAGTTGGTGCTGCTGGTGCTGCTGTCCGCTGGAACTGCCTGTTGCGAGCAAAAGATGAAGAGCCAGTCGCTGACTGGGTTTCAGCAAGCACTCAGGCACACCTTTGCTTGGGTTCGTTGTGCAGACGAGCAGTCGATGCTGAATGGCGAGACGGGTTACCAGCACAATTGTGGAGTCGTGAACCAGTGCATTGGTGAGAACAAGTCGATCTGTTGAACGGGCAGCAGTGCTTCTATCTGTAGTTCATGGTACTACCCGAGCCTTCCCACCCCCACCCACCCCACCACCACATACACAAGCACGTGCTCACACACACACTTGTTACGCATCTGTGACAGAGGTTGATTGGCTTGGCAGGCTGGATATTGGGTGCAAGGACGCGGATGAAGTCATGACCTCGTTCCAGGTGCCTTGGCATGATGGCTCTTGCCGACTGTGTTTGCTACCACGGATGTCCCACCCCCTTGGTGCATCTTGTGCGCAATAGCTGCATTGATAGGGCTTGCACTGCGGCCACTTGACATTCTCCGCCCTGGCGCTGCTGCATACTCAATTGCAGTTTCGGCATGTGGATGGCAACTGGTACGAGCGGACAAAGGTAACAATGAATGGATTGCTTTGAATGTTTATGTGTAAATGCATTGCGTGTACAAGACAGCTTGTTTTCTGGCAGCCACCGACGGTGCCAACCTCCACGATATGCCGCAGGAAAATGGTGCATCAAGCTATGCCTATTTCTACAAAGTCGTGTTCACCTGTGCGAAAATCGGCACACCTCTGCGTGAGTCATCCTGCATGGTCTGAGACGGGTTAAGGGCGGTGCCCCAACTGGTGTGGTAGGGACGCCGGCACATGTTCTCCTTTTGCACCTGTGTAGTCAGTCGCCCCAAGCGCACGTGCAGCTGCACACAATTTGCTAACGTTGCTTCTGGCCCCTGCCATGGCTGACTACAGCCAAGGCCGCCAGCCGCTACGCTCTGGTTCACCCCTCCTCCAAGACCAGTTGCATTGGTTTGGATGAGTCGGTGACCCCAAGGAAGTGGGTGATGGATGCCAACTGCGACCGCAATGACTACTTCTTTGTGCATGTTGTCAAATCCACCAAGGACGCAGACCAAGTCAGGCAAGAAAGGGCAGCATGCATGTGGTGCCCTGTGTTGCTGTCGCTGCTATACTGAATAGCCCTTGTTCCCCACGCCATATTAGTTGTTGCGGCCTGGGGTAATCTACAACAAGGCAGCCTGTTGGCCACCATGATGCTCCCTTGTTGCTTGGTCTGGCTGCATCCAGTGCGTCCGTATTGGCGTTTCCGCCAACCACCAGACCCATGTAGCTTGCAACGCAATCTCAACCTTGTGCCCTGCAGGCTGGTCCATGCGGCAACCAGCTGGTGTCTGTTGTACAAGCAGAACAGCCCTGCTGTTGTGGGGCAGTGCGACCAGCAAGAGGCAAACCTGAAGTGGTACAGCGAGAGTGAGTGAGAGCAGCGTGAACCATGCCACCTCAGCGCTAATGTGTAGCTGGTGTTGCAAACAATCTGTATTGAACTGAGCTTGCCGCTTGTGGCTTTGTGCAAGGAGTAGGTGTGTGCGTTGTCTGGGGTGGTGCGTGTGTGCTGGGGAGTGTGTGTCTGTTGGGAAGGGGGGGGGGGGGCGGGGGCGCGGCGGGCGGGCGTGCGCTGCCGGCCTACGTATGGAGCCGGGGGCTGGGCCGGGCTGCCATCCTAAGCATCACTCTTTGCTTGCACTCATCCGCTATTGCCACGCCATACACTTCGTCCAGCTGCCCTCTGTGCATTGTGCAGATAATCTGTTAAAATACAACAACGACCTGCTTATTATCAACAACCAGAACAACCTTGTCTGGTCAAGTGGCGCATCATTGGCATCCGCACGTTGGGCCCTGGACACGGTCCTAAATGGTGATGCCATTGATGACTATGCTGCTGTGTGCAGCGACGCTGCCAAGGCACAATACAGGTATGGTTTGAAGGGAGCGAGGCCGGGGTTGAGCTGATGAGCATATGCAGCGCTGCAACGGCTGCCACGCATGCAGTAGCCAATAATGGCACTCATCAATGCTTGGTGTTACAACCTATGCATGCCAGATTACAACCTCTTCTCTTTGGGTTTCACTCACACCACAGCACGATGAGCAAACTTCAATAAACCGCTCGCAACAAAACGTGGGACCACATGCAAACCACTGGACCTGATCTTTGTAGGTACACGGGCGCTGGCTGCCCACTAATGAAGGCTGTCGGCGTGGGAAACCCAAGCGTGGCCCCTACTTTCCAGGCAGGTTCCTGGTCATGTGCAAATCAGAGTGTTGTTGTTCATTGAGACCCCCACCATCACCACCACCACACACACACACAGCCGGTGGGCAGGTCCCTCTCCCGCATGTTGGGGCCCCTCCACCTGGCCAGCATTTTGATCCAAGAAGAAGTCGTGATTCCACCAATAATCAGCAACATAAAACCTCACCCGCTTGACTATGTGGCCCTTGCTATGCAGGTGCCCACTCCGTTCAAGCCAGGTGTCGGCGACCAGCTGACCTTCATCTGGAATAAAAATGACCTGAAGGCGGGCCTTGCGGGCGTTTCAATCAATGTCAAGGGCACAAAGGGCGCACAGGTATGTGGCCTCTTCAGGCAGCCAGCAGTCATGCAGCCCTGCCTTTCATGCAGCCCTGCCTTTTCCTGGTGCTTCGGCCTTGCTGGCTGGCCCCTGTCTCTCCCTGGCAGGCAATACAGCACCATGCCCCGGTGTGGGGTCCCGCGTCTTTGTGCGATGCAATACTGGCACCACACTTCTGCCAGCCCATGCCCCTGCCGCGTGCTTTTGGTGCAGGAGATTGTTGCGGACCTTCCGGCCGATGATGCCGCCACCTTCACAGTGAACCTGCCAATGCCGGGCACTATCACAGATTTCTGGGTGCTTACCAACAGGTGCCAGTCCAATAGGAGGCATGCCTTGCTTGAGCTGGAAGCGTAAGCTGCCCGACACAGCGTGCATGTGTTCCCTTTTGGATGGATGCAACTGGGCGTAGCCGGGCTGCTCTTGGCAGCTGCGCGATTCATGCCTGCACTGCTGAAGTGGCAGCCGTTGCTATGTCTTTGCTGCATCTGTGCAGGGAGGACCGGGAGGTTGGGGGCACGTTCTGGAAGCTCAAGGTGAATGCAGTTCCCGGCAGTCTTTCTTTCTGTTTTCCTGCCTCGTCCTGCTGTGGCGCCGCATCGCGTTTTTTGCCCCGTTGCCCCTGCGCAGGTAACGCACAGCCTGATGCCACCTGATACTGCTGGGGCAGTCAAATTCCTTCCCCAGCAAGGTGCACTATGCAAGTTTGGTGCAAAATGCACAGCATGCTGGCGTTGTTGCAGGTGCTGGGGGTGAAAATCAAGGATGTCAACAACAGGGTTTGGATGGTTCCCCCAGAATCTGGGGGTGCACTGCCCTGGTGAGCCCTTCACCCTGTCATGTGTGCCCCAGCAACATGCGTGTGTGCGTGTCTCCCATGGGTGCCTGCATAAGACAGGGATGCGTGGCATAATCAGTTGCGATGCAGCCGCTTAGGTAGAGGGCCAAATTGGTACCCATTCATGCAGGGACCAAGCCACACGAATTCCGCTTGGCGGTGGCGTTGCGGTAGGCTTACCATCAGGCTTTAAGCGGGGTGGAGCAGCAAAATTCAGCATCTGAGCATGCCTTGTCCTGCAGTTCACATGAATTGCCGAACAACGGTTTCTCTACCCGCGATGCAACCTCACAGCCTGTTCTCTGCCCTGTGCCATGCAGGTCGGTGTGGCTGCCGCTGTGCAAGGCAGCCATCTTGCCTCACTGGGCCTCGTGACACTGGATGGCCTGGATACCATCCTCAGCCTGCCAAGTGCGTGCATAACATTGCAGGCCACTTGATGTTGGTAACAGCACATTGACATTGTGCGACTCCTGCTACCCCTGCCACGTGCCCCTGGCTGGGTAGCTGAGCAGCAGGCTGTGATGCACCGCCATTTTTCCCAACGCAGAGTACGATTTTGAGAATTTCAAGGCGCAGATGAACCAGAACCTCAAGCCCAAAAGTGCTTCCACCGCCACCTTGACCAATGATGGCAACACGCAAACCACTCTGGTGAGCAGGCGCACGGATTCTGCTTCCTTAAGTGGTAGCCACAGCAACCCACATGTATGGCTGGTAGCCGGCACAGCCAGGCTCACCATCGCAATCGCCATCCCCCCTTATTCCCATGCAGACTGCCACACTAACATACAGCGTTGCTGAAGCCACAGCCATCACAAAGGCCCTCACCACCACCGACACAACTGGCTACCAGGTGGGTTGGGGTCAGACCGTGTGCATGCATGTGTGTGTCTGTGTCTGTCTGCATGCTCGCTGTTTGGGGTGTGGTGGGATGCTTGGGCGGGAGCAGGGACAGGCGCGCGACGAAGGGGGGGGGGGGGGCGGTTGTGTTCTTTTGTTCCTGTTCCCTTTCCTCGCAATACTCCTGCTTTGGTTTATTGCAAACCTGCCACTGATAGACGTAAGCACAACAGAAGAAGGGTGCACCCAAGCTTGCTATGTGGCATCTGCTTTTCGTTTGCGTGTTCGAACCATAACGTAACTGTTGTTGCTTGCCCCGCAGGTTGCTCATGCCAACAGCTACAAGACGGGGACCAACTGGAAGGTTTCATGGGCAATGGGCCTTGTCCTCTTTGGAAAGCAGACTGTGGAAGGGTCAGCTAGCTTTGAGTACACCCGCACAGATACTGAGACGTACAGCACACAGAAAGCCGTTGCCAACACGCTGCAGGTAAGTGGGTGGGTGGGTGGCTAGAGGGGTGCCAGCCGACACGGCCGGCTGCTGTAGCTGGCAGCCCTTGAGCACAGAATCCCTGTTGCAGTGTACAATCTGGCTCTCCGTTGCTGTTAGCAGTGAGTTTCCGAACGACAAGTGCATTGCAACAAACTGCCAATGTTGCAGGACGTGAAGACCGAAACCACAACTACAGGTCAAGCATGCACCTGCCAGCGTTGCCGTAGCTGGTTGGTGGCAGTGCTGGCAGCATTGCCAAGCTTTGCCCACGCCCTGCATCTGCACGCTTGGCCTCTTGCATCTGTTGTTTTAAGGCTTTGTTGAGTCCAACACCATTGTGTGTGGCGCGAGGGACCGGAGAACGGGGGGGTCAGCAGCAGTCGTCGTGGCCTTGTCCACACATACATACGTCCCACCACCACCACCCTGACCCCCGAGCCATGCGCATTGCACTGCAGGTTTATCAGTGGTCTGCTCCGCACCCGTGCCAGCAAATTCCCAGGTCGATGTCTCGTAAGTGCTGCAGCATCTTGTACCTGGATGAAATTTAGAGCAGGAACTGGAGTGTGTCTGGTGCTGGTGCCATGGCTGCATGGCTGGTATGGGATGGGGTTGTGGATTCAGCAAATATGGTTGATGCTGCAAGTGTCCTGGGCCTTGACCAGTAGCGTGCCTTTGTGACACATTGCAGGGCGGTGTTCTATGTTGGGAAATCAAACCTCAGGCGAGGCCAATTCTCGGGCCAGCCAGGAATCAACCAACTGAACATGACTCTATTGAATTGCCCGTTGTCGTCAGCAGATACATTTCCCACTGCAGCCACGTACACTGCTGCCAGACTTCCCCTGCTGCCCGGCCTCCCTGCGTCCAGCTGCCATGTACTTTGTCGGAAGCCCGCGGTGGCAGGGAATGTGGGAATGCAGTTGCCCATAGCCCCCCGCCCCACACGCACCACAAGTGATAATGCCATTTTGCACTGCCTGCAGGTACACCGGACAGCTCATTTACCTTCTCTCCAGTGGAGCCAATTTCACCTACCCTATTGAAGGGGAGTACGAGCAGGTAGGTGGCTGCCTTTGCCTTGGTCCTGCGTCCTGCTGGTTCACAAAGCACACCCACAACAACACCCATGGAAGGGCATGCATGCCCTGCTCTTGGTGCTCCTTGGTCCCTTGCTGCTGTCCCTGAGGGAAGGTCGTCCTTGCCTGTCACCCACCAATTGTTACTGCAGGTGGCTCAAACCAATGTGATGTGCCGGATTGGGCTGGCACGGCCTCTGGGGCCCTCTGCATCCGCTGCGGCTGCCGGTAAAGGCAAGCCCAAGTACACCTTTGTGAAGCCAGGTGAGGGGTGCCCAGGCCGTGGTGGTGATGGAGGCAGTGGTGGTGGTGGTGGGATGAAGACTGCCAGTTCAGCTGTTCCTGATTGGCCCTCAATGCCGCGCTTGTCCCGCCTCCCCTTCCTCACCGCAGTCCGAGTTTACTCCTCCATTTCTCCCTGCGGCCGCCAGTACACAATCAGGAAGCGGGACATCAACAGACCAGTGGTCCAGCTGGCCCGCCGCTGCAAGGTGTCTCTGACCTGCCTGAAGAAGAGCAACCCAGGCTTTGCCCGCCAGAAGCGCTTCTTTACCCGGAGCCACTCGCACCCTGTGTGGCTCAACACCAGGGCAATCGGCCGGCGGGTGAAGATGAGCTGCTGACCGCGCTGTGCGCCAACGCACAGCATGACGCCAATCGACCCCTGAGATCTGTGGAATGTTGTGGACGGCCTGCCTGCCACTTAATGTGCTGGGGGGGCAGTTCTTCTGTTCCAAATGCCCGGCACTACCAGCCTGGTGGCTGAGGACTGAGAAGAATGAACACTTCCCATTTTTGGTACCTGAATAACACCCTACTCAACTTACATTAAAACGTAGCGCTAATCCCTGCGGCTCCTTTTCTTTCTGATTGTTTTGTGTGGGCAGCTAATATCAACATTGAAGCTCACGGGAGACTGAACCCCTTCCGCACCTGTCGCCACCTGGGCGCCCATTTTGCTTCAAACCCACAATGAATGACCAGCATGCTGTGCCAGCTAATGTGGCTGTGCCGCTCACCCTAGCTTCTAACTCCCTTTCACACTTTTTGCGTGATGTGCCCGCCCCATGCCATGTTAATCACTTTTCTAGCTTATGTATGCAACTATGAATGTAACGTGACATTTTGACACATGGTTGCATTTCGGTTCCCGCCAGTCACACACCGAGATCACAACTGACAGTGAGTGTGCGTGGACCCCCATGGAGCCACGGGGAGCAGGCATGCTGATATAATACGGCAGCTGGCTCACTTATCACAGCCAGCTGCAGCTTTCAGCCGCTCCTGGCAACAGTAATGAAGCTGTTCCCACGGCTGCCGCCTCCTGCGGCAGCTGCCGTGAAACCACCTGCTCCACCACCGCCGCCGCCGCTCAGGGTGAAGCTGCCTGCGCTCGATGATGCACGGGAGGTGGGGCGGCTCTGCTGCTCTCGCAGCTCTTTCACCACCCGGTCCACCGTCTTGCGGCTGATGAAGCGCTGCAGGGAGCAAGAGGGATGGAAAGGCAGATCGAAACGCAGCCAGTTGCGCTGAACAGGTGTGAAGGCAGCTACCAACAAGTAAGCAGCAAAGGGATAAGGGAGGCCCAGCCAGCGCCATGCGGTGCAGGTGGGAAGTGTAAAGTTGGGGAGCATGAAGCTAGCCAGGATGAAGCACCGTTTGATCAAGCAGCAAACAGAAGCCAGGCCCCCCGTCAGACCCGGATCAGCCTTGGACTTTGACTGGAACATCTCAGAATTGCCTCACCACATCACTGCCAGCCCACACTGCCGGATTGCCCCAGAACTGCCCACTGATCTACACACACAAGCGCCACCGCCGCTCCGCAGGATTCTGCCCCGCCTTACCCAACCTCGCCTCGTTCCACCTCATCCCACCCGACCTTCATGCACCCCCCACGCACCTCTGCCTGCTTGCTCTTGTGCATGCCCTTGAAAGCCGAGGACTTGTCTAGCTCCTTGTACTTCCCCAGCACCAGCGCCAGCCGCCGCAGATCCTGTGCTGCCAGCCGCCCCCCGGGGCCCCGCTGCTCCGGCTTGAGCACATCCTCAAGGCTGCAGGGCAGCAGGAGGCAGGCAGGATGCAGGAGCTGGGATAGAAGGGTCGCCACCATAGAAGAAAGGGTTCAGCCAATCGACAGGCGGTGATAAGAAGCAAGTCGAGGTAGGAAGCAAGGGAAGTGAACCAATGCATCAAGTCACGTTGTTAGGCACCGAATCTATTGGCTGTCAAGCCGCACCATTTGTCAGCCCATGCGGCGTATGCAATCACGCAGCAAACTGCATCGCTCAACAGCGGGCACCCTGCGAGCCCCACTCCATCTAGCCAGGCAACGCGGTGAACTATCCACCGCGTCATGCCCCTCAACCAATCCTCCCAATCCACGATAGTTCCCACTCTTCTCACCTGCCAAACACCATGAGCTCACAGAAGAGCAGCGGCTCTGCCAGCTCATCAGCCAGACCAGGCACACCCAGGCTGCCCGCAGTGCGGCTGCAGCAACAGCATGCACAGGCAGAGGTTAATGTCGACAGGCAAAGTATCCACGGCAATTACTAGGGGCAAAGGTTAATAAACACTGCAATCCCTAGACAAGATGGTGCCACACGGGGCGGGGGGGGGGAGGGGGGGATCAACCGCAGCATGTTGCGCCCATCATGGAATCTTGAAAAGGAAGGGAGTTGAACCTGCCTTTGTGCCCAGGCAGCCAGGCTGTCACATTGGTTAAACACTGGGCATGATACAGGGGTGGCAGGCGCAGTTAGGCAGTCAGGCCGGCAATCATCAGGAGCAACAATTAGCCCAGGCAGAGCAGCCAGGGGCCGCACCTGAGGCCCCCCAAGTCACTATACAATCGCTGCAGCCCAAAAATGTTGAAGGCGGGGATGGCATCTGCAATGGTTACATGCCCAGGGTAGCAAATAATTTTGGACTTGCTGCAGTCGGGCAGATTGGTTTGGGAGGGTGCCCAAGCGAGGGTGAGCACAAGATCCAGAGCTCGGGGGAGATGATGAATACGCGCCCGTCTTGCCTATGCATTGCAGCCTGCCGACAAAACAGTTACTAGGGGGCAATTGGTAAACCGATTCGAACCACATTGCCCACCCATTTCACCCAGGCACCCAATGGCAGCCAGCCGGCTACCCAGGCGCCTAACTACCTGCTCTCCCGTCTAACCACCGCACCACCAGGCCAGCCGTAACGCCACCCACCCACCCGACATGAGTTGCAGCATGAGCGCATCAGCCAGGTAGTGCAGTACGCCCCGCAGCATGCGCTCCACGCTGTCGCCGGGGGCACTTCGTCGCAGCAGGCTGGCGCACTCCTGCGGAAGCCCAAACAACATGCAGGTGTGCAAGAAAAACACCTGGGAAAACCTCCCAGGTGGGCATTTGCCGGCTGATAGGTACAGTTGCTGCATAAATGGGCTGCGCTTGGGGTGCTGGCTGCCAGCTTGTCACGGACATGTTGAGCAGCTGCACGATCAGCAGGAGCTGACTCATCCTAAATTCCAGCGCAACACGTTGCCAGCTCACAACAGCTGCCAGTTCAGCTCGCCTTGAGGTACATGATGAGTTCATCCACGTGCGGGCTGTAAGCCGTGCTACGAGGCTGCTCCACAGGCTCCCAATCGAGCTGCTCCCCCGCCGACAGCAGGGAGGCAGCATGCGCCGCCATGCACTGCACCACAAGCGCCTCGGTAGATGCGAGAAGCGTGTGGAAAGCAGCAGCAGCGCCACCCGCTGCCGCTGGGTTGGTGGTGGTAGTAGGGCTGCGGCTGGTGGCGCCAAAGGAGAGCACGGTGTGCCCTTGCTGCCCCAGCTGCAGTCTGTTGCCGTCGAGGTGGCTGCCGGACGGCGGGCTGCTTGCCGCGGTGGCAGGTGCTGGAAGCGAAGTGGGGGAGGCAGCGAGCGAAGGGGAGGGGCAGGGCGCGCTGCCGTGGCTGCTGCCTCTGCTGGGGGAGCGATGGCAGGGGCTGCCGTCAGCTTCCGCTGCTACGGTGCCCTCACCCTGTTGCTGCTGCGAGCGACCTCGTTCAACTGCCTCCTCCCCCGGTTCTTGCTCCTGCTCGTGCGCCGCCGCTGCAGCTGTGCGCACCCACATAGCGGGCCGCTTGACAGGAGAGTGGCTCCTGCTGCGGCTGCGCCTGCCAGGGCTGGGGCTCCTACTACCCGCGGCTGCTGCTGCAGCTGTGGCTGCTGTGGCAGCGGCGGCAGCTGCCGCCGTGGTTTCAGGGGTCTCCCCCCTCGCTTGCGCCACCAACAGGTCGTCCAAGGTTGGCAGCGCATGCATCAGCGCCGCCACGTTTGCCACCAGCTGCAGCCCCACTGACACAGGCAGCTCCCTGTCGCCCGCTGCAGCATCCACACGGTGCTGTAATGCGGCCACCACCACCCTAGCCAGCATGCGGTCTCGGTATTGCCGCGCCGCGGGCACAACCTCGCCGGCCGTTAGCAGGCCTTTGAGGTAGGCCACTGCAGGGGCAGTTGTGGTGTGGTGAGCCAAAGGGCAAGCGAGAAGGAGGCATACAGAGCAGCAAGGAGGAAAGACAGGCGGCCAGGCAGACAAATAAGCAGGGAGCAACGGAAGCTGCCACACCAGAGCAAAAGCCAGGCACTCAAACTTTAAATTTAAAGCCAGGCACTCAATATTTAAATGCCACCGCAGCAGCAGCAGCAGCAGCAGTAGCAGCAGCACCCACCCATCAAAACCAGTTGCAGTATCAGGCACAGCACAGCACAGCTACAGCAAACCCACAGCAACTACGCAGGCAGCAACACTCCCCCCCTGGCGGGTCCACCCACCTGAGTCCACAATGTGGCCCCTGATGGCCCGCACCAGCTCTGGGACCATGGAGGAGAAGGGGGCCTTGAAGGGAGGGCGCTTGTTCTCCGCGTCCTGTGGCAGCAAGCACGACAACGCTTAGTTAAGAACAGCATTTGCAGCTACAGCAGCACTTTCAGCACCAGGAATTGCAACAGGAGCAGCAGCAGACCCAGCAGAGAGCATTATGAGGAACACCAGCAGCAGCAGCAACAAGATCAGCAGCAAATGATGGGGCAGCAGAGTTGGCAGTGGAACGACCAGGATGGTATGCAGCATAGTGGGCCAGGGTAGGGCAGAGCAGGCAGCAGGATCTACTTTTCAATGCCAATGTGCACGCTCTGCGCTGCACAGTTCTGCACAACCGCATGAGAGCAGCACAGAACAGACAGCAACAGGCATGGAAGAACAACGGGCACCAGTCCCGCAGGGAGTGGCACAATCCAATAATGCAACATGGCAAGGAAGCGATGCAGCGGTTCCAATAAAGGCACACTGCACAATACCGAGCCGCAGCACGCGTCGTCACCTCAGCACGGAAGGTGGGTGGCAGCGCCAGCTGGCAAAAGAGCTCTTCCGCCCTCGCCTGGCTCACAACCTCGAGAGGGACCAGCCTGCCCCCGGACACAGCCGCCTGTGCAGGGTTAGGGTAGGGAAGGTGGCGCACAGTCAGGAACAGCAAAAATGTGGCAGCGTAGGCACAGCCAGTGTGCGGCAGGGGCAGGGGCAGCAGGCATCCCGGCAGTTGTCAGTGAGGTGCTGCCCTCCGCTCCCTACAATCAAGGCTGCGGACCACAAAACGATGACAGCAACCTCGGCCAACCAAACACAATACGGCAGTGAAGTCTGTGTGTTATGAGGGCCAGCCAGCCAGGCTGAGGCAGCAAATCTGCTCCCACTTTTCATTCAGTCATTTCAACCCCTCATCTCACCCACCCACGTGGCACAGGCAGGGCGCCCCACCTGCACAGTTGTGGCCGTTGCCTCCGCCAGCAGTTCGTGATACTTTGCACGGCTGTTCATCAGCACCTCGCGCACAGCCACAGTCTGGTAGCCGCAGTGGTCTGCAGAGCGGCAGAGAGTGGGGGCAGGGTGAGGGGACGGGGACAGGGAAGGGCGGATGGCGGTGGTGGGGGATAGGGAGGGCAGGCAGGGTTGGGTGGGCTCTTTTCCAAACCATCTTCACGTCAACTCTGCATGTTCTTCTTGTTATGAACACTCATGCTCTGGCGTGCAGCCCCACGACTTACCCAGTGCCAGACAGAAGAGCAGCAGGAAGTCCTTGACCGTCAGCATGGCAGCAGCGGCTGTGGCCCCCTGGAATGCCCGCTCCAGCACGGCCTTGAGTGCGGCCACTGCGGCGTCCCAGGAGGCATCCACCTGAGAAGGGAGGGGGCAGGCAGGCAGGGGAAGGCACAGGCAGTACCAGGTGGTGGATAGTGGCCACCTATGTGTGACACACAACTGCGCAAGTGCCGCTTGCTAAGTCGCGGCAGGTGATGAAGGGTGAGAAGGGGCAGGCACGCTACGCTGACATACCGCATATACAGAAACATTGTGTGGTCCTTGGTTCAGGGAAGTGCGGTGTAGCATTGCAGCGGTTACAAGCCCACAACACAAAAAGGAATGTGGGGACGCCCACCCGCCCCTCAGCTGGCGCCCAGCACTCCAGCGCACCTGCGCCACAATGTCCAGTGGCTCCCCCGCTGTGCCTGCTGCCCTCTCCTGTACCGCATCCTCCATCAGGAAGAACCCCACCAGCTGCGTGAGGTACGACTGGTACTGCCCCAGGAAATCGCCCTGATGCAGCGCCAGGTCAGCAGACAGCTGCATGGCAAAAGAGGGCAATGGCAAGGGAAGGGCAAGTCAGGGTAGCAGCAAACACAGCGGAAGGCAGATGTTCTAATATAGGTGCGCTATGATAGTTGTGCGCGGTTGCCAGGCAACTGCAGATGCTGCTGGCACGCGTTGTGGTCACCGCACCTGCTGCCGCCGGTTGTGCGCGTAATATTCAGCAAACTGGTGCAGGCGGCCCAGGCAGGAGTGTATGTGCACGCAGCGGTGGAGGGGAGCCATGTCAACTCCCTCCAACAGGTCCCCTGTGCCTGTAAAGGGAGAGTGGTGTATAATCAAGCATAAGAACAGCTGAAGACATGTATGACTCACTTTGCACAAATGGACGCACAAGCAGGGCAAACAATGGACGAACAAGCACATGCGAAGAAGGAGCCTGCAGCAGGCACAAGCAAGGGCATGCATTGACGGCAACAGGATGGTGGACTGTTGCACTGGCAAAGTCAGGTCAGGTCACATGCAGCAAGCGCAACCCGATGGACTGCAAAACACCTACAGCTTACCCACCCAACCATTCACCCACCGGAGGATTGCAAGGGGTATGAGCTCTGCTGGTCTCGCACTTGGGGCTGCTGTTGCTGCGGCGGCGTCTGCACAACTGCCGCTGGTGCTGCCGCTGCCGCCGCTGGGCGGCCGCTAGAAGAAGCCGCTGTTCCGGGTGGTGTGGCGCTGGTTGCTGCTGCTGAGCCGGGGCTGCCAGCAGCCCGCGTGGGAGAAGAGCCAGCCGCCTGGCGGGCTGCTTTGAAGGAAGCAAGGCGAGCCGCTGTGGTGCTGCTGCTGCCAGGAGAAGATCCCAATGCGGGACTGCCGCTGCCGCTAGCCGCCGGCGCCGTCGGTGCTGCCGGTGTGGCACCACCACTACCGGTTTTTGCAGCCGCGACGGCGGCAGGCAGCGGCAGCGGGGTGGCCGGTGGCGCCTCTCGTAGCCCAGGCGTGTACAGTGAGTTCGCCACAAGGGCCCCTGCCTCGCGCAAGTCCTGCAATCCCTCCAACCTGGGCAGCAGCAGCTTGCGCTGCCGAGTGAGCGCCTCCTCCTGCTGCCGCTCCGCCGCCGCCCAGCGGATGGCCCGCATGCCGATCGTGCGCGCCTGCGCCCGCACGTTGGCCAGCCAGTTGTTGAAATCTGCCACCGCCCGCTGCTCCAAAAGCGCCACAAGCTCTGCCACCTTCTCCCGCAAGAAGCCAGCCAGCGGGCCCAATTGATCCGCGCCTCCGGCTGCATCCCCGCCGCTGATGCCGGTTCCTGCCGCCATGCTGGCACCAACGCTCCCAACGCCGCCAACAGTGCCAGCTGCCGCCGCTTTGAGCGGCGTGCCCTCTCTACTTGTGCTGCCTGCGCCGCCGCCGCCGCTGCCAGACAGAGGGAGGAGTGGGAGGTAGCCGCCGTGAATGTTGGTGCCCCGCAGTACCATCCCATGGTCCCGCTGTACTGCCTCCAAAGTTTTGTAGGCCTTGTACAGCTGCTTGTCCTCTATGTACTTTGCTGCCTTGGCACAGAGGTGCAGCACCTGCACCGCGATGCTCACCGCCTGCAGAAACAGGACCAAATGGGGCAATGGGCAATGGACAGCCCAGGACCAGGGGATCAGCGATGGTAACAAGCAACAGCTACAAGTACACAGGGCAGGCGCTTGACTTGCAGGCAAACAAATGCACAGGTCACGATGCTAAAGTTGCAATGTTTATGACGCACGGTATAATGAGCTCACATGCACCTTGTCAGCAGCATGGACAAATGACTCATTATGCTGCGATGCACCTCAACTCCAACTTCCACTACCAACCGTGTTCCCAGCAGCCCCCCCCATCCAGACGCCCACCCACCTGCTTTGCATCTGCGACCTTATGCTGCAGCTGCGCCACCTCCTGCACCTCCTCCAGCCTACCAGCCAGGGAGGTGCCCGCTGCTTGCAACGCTGCATTGTTGGACAGCAGCTGCTGGCGCAGTGCAGCGGTTTCCCGCTGCATAGCACCCAGCTCGTGCATCCCGCTTGATATCTCAGTCGCATTGGCTCTACGGGGGGTGGTAGGTGACGGGTGGGGAGTGTGCAGCTAACAACAGGGTCTAGCACTCCACGGGCCGCGAAAATCTGTTCACCACTGCATCACGAAGCCCGACCACTGCCAGTAGCAGCAGCTGCACGAGCAGCTTGGCCAAGGCCAAGGCCATACACAACCCAAGATAACCAAGCGCCCTGCCACAAGCTGCAAGCATCCGCGGTATCACCACACTGGCGCTTTCACTACCACCCCACCCCACCTCTCACCTGCAGATCTGCTGTATCTCAGCCTCCTTCTCCTCTGCCACCTCCTGCAGCAGCTCCAGCACGCTATCCAACACGCTGCCCTGAGGCAGCTCTCCTTGGCTCTGGCTGGTGGTGGCAGACTCGCTGCCCCGCTGGATGGGCAGCGGCAGCGGCTCGCCAGCTGGCACCACCTCAAACACAGTCTTCACCAGCGGCCCCACATCGTCGCTCTCTATGGAGGAGGCCACCAGCTCCTTCAGGAAGTCCAGCGTGGCGCCGCTGCCCGCCTGCGCCGCACCCATGACGGCAGGCGGGGGTGCGGCGGTAGCGACGGGGTGCCCTTTAGATGGCAAAGCCGCCCCTGCTCAGGCACTGCCCCTGTAACTTTCTAGCATAACTGTTTTCTAACTTAATCCTGTAGACCTGAGCCCGCAGATCAATACTTGATCAACTGGAGTGCCCGGCGCGTGTCTATAAACCAAAACGACAATACGCCATCAATTCCGGCCAACATATTAAAGAGCAAGTGCAGGCAGGCCGAAGGCTACGGGAGTTTGCGAGCCACCGCCTTTCTTGCAGGGCATTTACTGCGGCTCCAGCTGCTATCGGCCCTCACTTGACATTAATTGCGCCTAGTACGGTATCAGACATTACACCCCTTGTCTCCAGACTGCCTGGACCGACATGGCAGCGGCCGCAGTTCTGGAACCGCCTTTTGCCGACTGGCAGGCGGGTCTCAACAAGAAGCAGTCCTTTGAGAGCACATGTAGTGCGCTAGCGCGGTCGCCAGAGGCCCTGACGGCGCCCCAAAGCAGAGCTTTGCTCACCAGGGCTCGCACGCTGCTGCGCTCTAGGTTCGCCCACCTGCTGCTCTTGCACCAACTCTGCCACCAATGCCACTTACCGCTTCATGATAGGTAGCCTGTAACCTCCATCAACGATCAGACCTGCCCGCCGGTGGTGCAGGTTCACAGCACGGCCATTCTGGGTGGCAGGGCGGGAGCTGTTCCGATCTGCGCTGGCGCAGGCGGGCAGCGATGCCGCTTACAAGCAGCAGCTCCAAGACTTTATTGCAGAATGTGACGAGTACTTAGGAGACGGTGCGGGCACGTCCAGTGAAGCATCCACAGTAGTTGCAAATGAGTCTAGCGGCGGCGCCACCGCCGCCCTGTTTGCCAACACGCCAGCACCGCCGGCACCCGGCGGGTATTTGTTTGAGGGGCAGCTGTCGTCACAGACGGCGAGTGGTGCGCCGCCACGGCCACAGCCGAGCCTTATCGACCTCTTAGGCGGCTCGCTGGCCCAGCAGCTGGCAGCGGCAACAGGCGCTGGCGGCAACACGCAGGCAAGCAACACTAGCAGCGAGCAGGGAGGTCAGGCAGACCCGCAAGCCCAAGACCCGCAGCAGGAGCAGCAACAGTTGGCCCCAGATGTGCTGGAGGCATTGGAGCGGGAGCTAGACGCGATTGCAGTGCAGCTGATGGAGCAAACAGGGCAGCAGGTGCAGCCGCGGGTGCCGCCAGCGTCGAAGAAAGTAGTGGCGGCACTGCCCAAGGAGCAGCTGAGCACAGCGCGGTTGGACGAGCTGGGAGGCGCGGGCACGCGCTGCCCTGTGTGCATGTAAGTGTGTCGGGTGTAGCAGCGGGGTGCCGGCACACCGGCTGTGCCACAACATAATGTAATCCCAGAGTGCAACTTGGGAAAGTTGCACTCGTGACTGGTCTGCCTGCCAAAGCATGCGGCACAGCCTACTGGCTCGATCATTCACATCAACGCTGTCCCCCTTTTTGACGGCTTCTGGTGCAGGGATGAGTTTAGTGAGGGTGACGAGGTGCAGGTGATGCCCTGCTGCCACGTCTTTCACCCACCCTGCCTGGCACCCTGGCTGGAGTCGAACAACAGCTGCCCTACCTGCAGGCAAGTACTTGGCTGCGCTGCCTGGTTGCAGGCCGGCCGAACCATTGGGCCCTTGCGCAAGCATGACAACATTCTCACCTCTCTTCTTGTTAGGGGATAATATGCACTGGCAGCTTGTTGTGTTGTTGGCATTCAATGTGTTAGATGCTGTCGTCAAGCGCAAGACGATCCTCGCACAAAGCAACAACAAGCACACCGACATGCAGGCACGAGCTCCTCACTGATGACCAGCAATACGAGCGGCGCAAGGAGCGGGAGCGGGAGGAGGAGGAAGAGCGGCGAGGCGCCGCAAATGCGGTCAGCCACAACGAGTTCTTGTACATATAGTTTAGCTCTTGGCCACCAATCATGTACGAGGTGGCTCTGAGAGACGTGTAAATGACACGCTGCAGCGGTGTGAGGCTGGTATGGTTACACAAAACTTGCCAACAGGTTTACACAAAACTTGCCAACAGGTTTCTCTGTCTTCAATGAATGTCCCAGCAACCGCCGCAGAAGCACGCAGATTGGCGCAGGTTTTAAAGCCGTGCTTGAGTCTCAGCCTGGCGCCGATTGCTTAGGCACATCCCAACCGCACCACCAAGTAAAGCTCCTGCAATGATCCCACAGCGCTACTATATACATTACACCAGTGCCCACAGCGCCATCACTCCAGTGCATAGTCCTCAAGTGGCGGCAGCTCAAAACGCTCCGCCGCCTGTAGCAGCCACTCCTCCTTCACGCATAGCGCCCGCTTGGGGATGTGGGGCGGGCGCGCGCCGCCGCCCACCACAAGGCAGAGGGTGCACGACTTGGGTTGGACCACCTGCACAACAAGGAAAAGAGTTGGGGTGAAGGCAGGCATGGCGGCGAGGTTATGCTGGGCGATGGTGACAGCATTGTTTCCCCAAGGCTGGCGGAAGCACCAAGGCTAGCTGTTGGTGGCCAAGGCAGATAAGGCAACGCAAATCAAGCAACAAAACCAGGGCAATCACATCAGCGGCATAAGCTACCTGCAGCTCAAACTTTGCCCGCCCACCCCCAGCCCATCAACCCACCTTGGCGCCCAGCACTGTCGTCACGCGTTTCAGCGCAGCCGCGTTAGCTGCCATCAGCTTCCGCGCCTTCTCAGGGAGGTGGATGTAGATGGACTGATCGTGCAGCAGGGGCAACGCATCGGGCACCTCCAGCAAGCTGCGGGCCCGCTCTGCTGCTGCTTCAAACCGCACCTGCAGTTAGCGCAGCACAGCGTAGCATAGCTTAGCACAGGGGTTAGGGGAGGGAACAGATGTTGGGCCAGAACTGATTAATTTAGCGTGCTCACCGGCCATATTGCTTTGGTCGTGGGAAAGCCATATTTAAAAGTCACACATTCTATTTAACTTAAGCCCCCAACCCAGCCACTCATGCATTCATATTGAGACGCACTGTCCGTCTGTACCCTCACGCACCTTTGCAGGGAACTGGCTCTCCGGCAGCCACCTGCCTGCCTCCAGTGACGCAGTGACCCACTGTGGGCTCAGCAACCAAGCGCCATTTGCCACCGCCAACATCAGCTTGAGTGTGCGGCGCTCGCCGCCAATCACCAAGTGCGTGATCAGCCCCTCCTCCCGCCCCTCTGGGCACAGCCGCAGGCCCCTCAGCCGCCTGGTGGCTGACCGTGCTAGCTCCACCACAGCGGCATCCACAGATGTGAGGGAGATGCAGCCGTGCGAAGGCCCCGGGGCACTGGTGTTGGTGCCAGGAGCAAAAGCGGCAGCCTGCTCCAGCTCAGCGGCAGTGACTGTTGTCCCACGCTGCTGCTGCCGCCTGCTGCCAGGGGCGTGGACTTGAGCCTGATGCTCCCCAGCTTCTGCTTGCACATGCGGTTGCTGCTGCTGCTGGGGAGGTCCCTCCCTGTTCTCATCGACGGCCCCCGCTGCCGCTGCCTGCTGCTGCGCTGCCTTGGCGTCCCAGGCACGTAGTGTGGACCAAGGGGAGGGCAGCTTGCCCTCACTGCCAGCCAGAGGTTGAGGCACTCCAGCAGGTGTACCGCCTGTCCCTCCGCCGCCGCCGCTGCCACGTCGCATGCCGCTGACAGCCAGAAGGCTACGCCGCCCACCGGCCTTTGGGGGCCCCATGCTAGGCCTGCCAGAGGCCTCCGCCTGGGCGCCTGATGCCGCCTCCTCGGCCTGAGAGGCTGGGGTCTGCGTGGGCACCTGCTCAGCCAAGGGCCAGGGGCTCTCCACACGCTCCACCACTGGGACGGGGATGGGGTTGGGGTCAGCAGACCTGCAAACAGAACACGGAACAGGCGGGAAGGTTGTTTGCGCCAATGCACAATCAATGCGTCACCTCCCTGTTTCTGCATCACATATAAGGGTGTAGCCGGCATCAAACAGACCACCTTGAGTGGTTAGTGCCCGCCTTCGACAAGGCGGACTACCAGCTTCACCAAACTTCACCCACAGACTGACTGTATCTTCATTAGGTGAAACCCAGGCCAGATCACCACCCCAGGCTGGGCCGAAAAAGGAACACCCTCACTCACTCGTCGCCAGCTGGCAAGGACAGCAGACTTCCAGGCAGGGGCGTGCCCTTGTGCACCAACACCGGACGCTCCGGGTGCTGCACAAGCTGCCGCACACTGAAGCGCTCTGCCACTCCCTTGACCGCTGCCACTGCTCGCGTGGCCTGCTTGGCCCCCTGTTCTGCTGTCGGCGCTTCCATGGCTGGCGCTGCCTGATCCTGGTCCCCCATCTGCAGGTCCTCCTGGTGTGGAGAGCTCTCATCCATCTGCATTGCCTCTTCCTCTCCCTTCACAGCTGCTGCCTGCTCCTCTGCTTGTTGTTGAGGCCCGGATGCCAAAGCCAGCCTGCTACGCTTGTCTGCGTCGGCACCAACAGCTGCCGCCCCGGCGAGCCGCCCTCCACTGCTGCCTCCAGACGCCCAGCCCGCTGCACGCTCCGCGCTGCTCCTTGCAACACGCACCGCCAGCGGGGTGTCAAGCTCATCCTCATCCCCCTGCTGATCTTCCTCCATGCCACCAGTTCCGCCTGGTGTGCGGCCTTGGCCCTCAACATCGTCCTCTGGTAAATCCACTGTGAGGATGTTAGCCACCTGCCGAGGCACCAGATGCAGGGTCACACACATGCAGAGAACACGCAGGATGCAAGAGATGCATGCATCAGAAGGCAAGCCAAAATGAACCAAAGGCATCCGGCCATGCGTATTGTGCCTTCCAGATGTACATGGCAGACAAAGCACAGATTGCAACTGGTAAGCATTCGCATCACGGCATAGAGCCCATACTAGCATGCGCTCACCGCCTGCGTGTCTGCGCCAATGCGCACCGCCTTATGCTGCCGCTGATGCTGCAAGGCCTGGTGCTTGGTCTCAGACTGCTTTTTATCCTCCTCCAATCCCTCCTCCAATCCCTCCTCCTCCTCAGCGTCGTCACCCAAAAGCTCTACCACAGTCGGCATACGCTCTGCTGCTACCCTGCAGTTGCTGCCACCCCTCTGCTGCTTAGTGCCCAAGCCAGCTGTGCTGTTGGCTGCACGGCCACCACCACCGCCTCGTCGCTGCTGCTTGCCTCCAGCCCTAAAACCGCCACCGCCTCGTGGGCTGCTCACGTCTGCCTCGCCTGCAGCGTCGTTGGGCCCAAGTGGTGGGTCATTCTGCCCCTGGATTTGCTGGGTGCTGCTGATGTGGAAGTCATCCAGTTCATAAGCTTCGGCTGGCTTAGGCAGCGCAGCAGCTGCTGGGCGCTTGCGCTTCTTAGCCGCAGCACCGCCACCAGTGCCGGGCGTGCGCCCAAGCAGGGACTCGGTGGGCTTCTTCACCTGCAGGTATGAGGGGTTGGGTCGTAAAGTGCAGTGCTGGTTGTAAGGCTTCGGGGCCTTGTGCATTCCATAGCGGCAGATATTGGCTGCTCCAAACACGTGTTGACTCATAGGCATGCCCTGCTATGTAGCCAGGAAAAACATCAAAACAATCTAACCTTCAGCCACGGTTTCTGCCAATGGGCTCTACAATCATGCAGATGTTGACTTACCAAAAACTTGCGCTCCACTTGCCGCCGGCCTGCTTTGATTGACTCCTCTACCCACAGTGGCGACACCACTGCTGGTGGGTAATCCATCTGCATGCAGGTGACAACCTGGCATGGTGTGGTGCAAATGCACAGCCAGCGCGCAGTGCTTGGGCTGTCGCCAGCTGCCAAGCTGCTGACGTGAGCCCCCCGGCCCACATCGAAGCATGCCCAACGCCCAGCTCTTTACCTTCTCCAGTTTGTGGAATAGGTCCAGTAGTTCAGATTCGTCCGCTGCCTTGTCGGAGGGCTTGCGTGAGTGCCTCCGCTCCCACACTATGTGGGTGACATCCTTGCCGAGCCGAGCCGCCACCCGCCCGCCGTGACTCTGGACGCGCGCTGTGATGGCCGCCTTGGCGTTTGCCACGCCCATGATGCAAGCCACCACATCCTGCAGCACCCCGCTGGCGCCTGAAGAGCCTGGCCGTGCCTCGCTCATCTGAGGAGGTCTGTCGCTGTCACATCAAGGCAGCACGGAGCTGCAGCCAAACAAGAGATCATAGAGCAGAGTTGCGAGATTCCTTGCGACGGTCAGGAACAAACTTCTGAATCTCTGCTCAAACTGTACCCTGCGTACTTTTCAGGGGGCGATCGCGAGCCTCCCGGCTCCCCAGCTGCTCATTTGATCGTTAATCAATAACTTTGGCGATGCCAGGGTCCCTGCCGACCACAACGTAGTGACCCAGCGCACACGAGATGCAGTTGGCTCCTCCAGCTTGCGGGCTGGCTCTCGCGGGAAACTACCGGGCTGTGAGGCCCACCGCCGCACGTCCGGCTGCTCCGCGCCACCTCGCAGCCCCCTTCACCAGAAGGGCCGATGGGCGGCAGCGGCGGCAGGTGGCGACCAATGCAGGTCCTTCACCCAGGGATATTAATGCTCTGTTTGATGATGGTCCAGGGAGTGAAAGGGATGAGGAAGAGTTTGACACGGTAAAATTGGCGGCACCACATGCCTCGTGAGCCCCAAATGAGGCAGAAACATGCTCAACACCGTGGGCGGCTGCGTTGCTTCGTGATGCGTGCAAGGATGGGCTGTGCCTGCTCACCGCCCCAGTGAACTACACCTATTGTCCTCCTGGTGCCCCCGGGGAATCCCTACAACTATGCAGATTGCCGGTGCTGTGGAAGTTGTTGATGAGGAGGAGGCAGAGGTGGGCTACTTACCGACTGCCTGGCTGTTGGTCAACTTCCACAGGCTGCCCGGCTTGCTCTTGCAGTCACAGCGACCATCTCGCCTGCCCGCAGTGCCCTGCATTACTGCCCGCCTGCACCGCCAAAGCAGTCGTTCTGGCTTCATCAGCCTTCCTGAGCTTGCCACCCCTCACACTTTCCCACATACAGTAATCCCGTATCGCCAACTGCCGCTTCCACCCGTTGCAGATCGACCTGTTTGGGGAGTCCACCCGCGGCAACCTGCACTTTGCATTTGCATCTGAGGAGTCAGAACGACCCCGCCTCCGCCCAATAGACCACGTGCTGGGCCTGAGCAACGCCGAAGACATCCTCACCATGCCCTACTCGGAACTGCGCGGCCGAACACAGTCGCTGCTGGGAGAGCTGAGCGTGCCGCCCTCCACCTACCCCAACTCCCAGCCGCAGCGCGGGCTCTTCACAAACCGCACGCTCAACCTGCGCAGCATCCAGGCCATTGGATATGATATGGACTACAGTGAGTGCCCGCCAGCGTCTGCTCTACATGCTTGCCAATTTATCCAAGCCATGCCCCAGCATTGTGCTGCTTAGCAAAGTGCAAGCCTTGGTCTATCCTGCTGGCATTGCTTCCCCTATGCGCGTTTTGTGTGTTTGGTGTAAGAGCTTGCCCATGCAGATGTGGAGGCCTGCCGTAGCCTGCATTCTGTGTGATGCAGGACAAAATTGTTACCTCCGTGCTTTTCCTTTCTCGCTTTATTCCCTCCCTCCCGCCCCATCCAACCCCCTCCAATCCCCGCCTTCTTATCCCTTACTTCATTCCCTGTGGCTTGCCTGCCTGCCCCCCCTGCAGCGCTGATCCACTATGATGTGGAGGCGTGGGAGGGCAAGGCGTACGCGTATGGGCTGCAGAGCCTGAGGGAGATGGGGTGCCCTGTGGAGGGGCTGCGCTTTGACGGCTCGCTCGTCATACGGGGGCTTATCATGGACACGGGTGAGATTTGAGTCACAAAACACAGATCACAAGGAACGAGAGATACATTGATAGTAAGTGTGCGTGCGTGCGTGCGTGCGTGCGTGTGTGTGTGTGTGTGTGTGTGTGTCTTTCTGGCGTCATGTTCATAGGCAGTGATCCACTGAGAGAATATCAACGCGTGTGGTTTTCTTGCGTCGTTTATATGGGCAGTGGCAAGTGTTTTTGTAGGTGCCTGGCCCAACAGGGGGCTCTGCATGCTGCAAGCTCTTGCCTGCTTGTTGCAGCGCCTGCTGGTGAGGCTGCTGTCAGGGCCAACACGTCTGCTCTGCGGCTGACGCACATCGCTGTTGCCGCGTCTTTCCTGCCGCTGCCGCAGAGCTGGGCAACCTTGTGAAGGCAGACCGCTTCGGGTGAGGTTTAGAGACGGGTCCCTGCCCAGCCAGCCTGTCAGCCAGCCAGCCTGCCAGGCCAGTGTGTTGACACCTGGCGCACACCTGAGCTGGCAGTTTGTTGGCACACAACAGCTGGGTACCATATGCACGTCCCAACCTGCCGGTCGTTGCTGCTGCTCTGCCAGCCTCATGTTGACTGTGTGTGGTTCCCGTCCTTCAACCCTCCTGCCAAACTATCTATCCAAACCTGTCATTATTCACCACACGCCTCAGCCGAACACTGCACAAACACAAACCACGCTGTCCCCCGTTTCTTCTTGTCTTCCTTCTGCCAGGTTTGTGAAGCGCGCCATGCACGGCACGCGCATGCTCACGCCCGCGGAGGTGCGCGAGAGCTACGGGCGGGAGCTGGTCAACCTGCGCAACGAGGGGCGCTTTGTCTTCCTCAACACGCTGTTCAGCGTCTCAGAGGCGGTGCTGTACATGCAGGTACGAAGCTTGATGCTGGTGACAGAGACTGGGTGGGTGGGTGGGTGGGTGGGTAGATGAGGGTGCGCGAGAGCAAGCAAGCTGGAACAGAGAAATGGAGTTGTCTAGGTGTTTACTGTTCACTCATGCTGATGTTTGCTTTGGCCATTTGTTTGGTCTGTGCTCTGGTGTTGGCTCTGTATGCCCACCGATACCAAAGTCGTTTGCTGCTTCTGCGCTTACCTGTTTTTTGGCGGTGTTATGTGTGGCTTGCTTCCTTGTTTGCAGATGGTTGACCGTCTGGATGCAGATGCCATCCCGCAGCAGGTCTGCTCCAACTCTTACGCCCAGCTGCACAAGATGGTGGCCAAGGCGCTCTTCAGGTGGGTAGTGGGCAGCTACCTGGTTGGGGGCCGGTGATCCCATTTGCGTGTTCCTACGCATCGCGCCAAGGATAGGTCTGGGGGTGGCAAACGTGCTTTTCAGGTGGGATGGATGGGTGGTCAGCTGTGCAGCGTGGGTGGGTGGGGGATGGGTGATTGACCCGCTGGCCGGTCGATTTGATGATGTGGTAAGGATGAGCAGCATATCTGCAGCATTGGAGTGAACATATCGCGAACTGCTGCCCTCCCTGCTGAGCTGCCAGTTGTGTGTGTTCATGTGCAGAGCCCATGTTGAGGGCAAGCTAAAAGCGGAGATCATCCAGGACCCTGCCGCCTATGTGTCCCGCGACCCAGAAATGGCACAGACCCTGCTGGACCAGCGGCAGTCAGGCAAGGCAGCAGCACCGGCAGCCGGCCAATCAGAAAGCCAAGGAGGGGTCATTTTCACCATGTTTGGGAGCTGTTTGCCGGGCTGCGTGCCTCAATCTGGTTTTGCCACTGTACGAGCTGACACAGCCAAGGCCTCGCGATCCTGCTCGTGTTCGCAAGGGACCTGTGCGTGTGTTTGATTGTTTGGCTGCTGCATTCTTGCGGCACCACCCACCCCCCTCCACCCCACCCACCCCACACACACACTACCACCACCACCAGCTGTTGCCTGGTTCTTAGTCTACCACTCGCCCCCCAAAATTCCCCACCCCTAGTTTTCCTTTCTTCTCCTGGCTGCCAATGCAGGCAAGACGCTGCTGCTGATCACCAACTCGGACCACCACTACACCCAGCGCATGATGAGCTTTGCATATGACTGCTTCCTGCCCGAGGGGCAGACATGGAGGGACCTCTTTGATGTGGTGCGTCGCCCTACCCGCCTGCTGCTGCCCTGTTCTTGCAACCCGCTGCACTCCTGTGTTTGTTGTTTCGCAGCAATGCAATGAGATATCATAGAGATCTCTCCCACGTGGTGACGCGGCGTGCCCGCTGCTGACTACTCAAGATTGCTCGAGCCGGGCCTTGCACCCATCATCGCCCCACGCTCCCATACGCCACCACTAAGACTGTGCGTTGGCTGCCTTGGTTAGCCAGTTTTCCTCTCAGAGCCCTTTACCGCCTGGTCTTCTCTTCCCTCAAAACCCTCCTTTCTTCCTGCCTGTGGCTCTCCCCATGGGCCTCTGCCCCTGCAGGTGATTGTGAATGCGCGCAAACCCGACTTCTTCACCTCCACCATGTCTTTGTACGAGGTGGTGACGGAGGACGGGCTGATGAGGCCCGCATACTCGCTCAAGCGCGGAGGGGTCTACTGCGGGGGCTCGGGTGG
>JAAMXP010001347.1:0-10719 GCA_019693395.1 Ettlia oleoabundans | reverse complement strand
GTGGGCAGGCGTTGGCAGGTGTGTGGATTGGGGTGGTGGGTGGGTCGTTGATAGGAAGAGGGTGGAGGGTGAAGGGCGGGTGCTGAACAGAAGTCAGCAAACAACAAGCGGGAGCCAGCAGGACGGCACGGCTCTGCATCTTGGTGGTCAACAGCCTGCTGTCTGCTCACATGTGCGTCAGGTGCAGCGAGGCCAGATTTGAATTGCAAGCATCCGTCTGGTGAGGCAGGTCAGAGGTCTGCAGCGCTCTCTGCAGGTGATCCAAGGTTCCCTCGCCAGATATGCCGCCCCCCCAGCGTGCACCAAGGCGCCAGAACTACAACTCTAAAACCAGTTACCCACCGACCTATTTACTTGACCCTCCTATCCATCCACGCACTTACCTACTACCTACCCATCCATCCACCTACCCACCCACTCTCTCACATATCTACCCAACCCACCTGCCCGTACACCCATCCACCGACGCACTCACCCACGGCCTGCCCCATCCATCTACCGTCTCAGCCACCCACCTGACAGCCAGTCCAGGAACGAATCCCAGCGTTGCTGCTGCATTGCGCCCCACCGCCCCTCCTCAGTCAACAGGTGCTGCAGCAGGGCAGGAGGGCAGCATGAAAACGCAAGAATGTCGTCGTCTGTTTACGGCGTGTACAGTGTCTGTCCATGCATGGGTGTGACGCACATTTATCACAGCTGCTGCACCACTATCAAGCCACCCCTATCCACCCTCCCACCCACCTTGGCCACCAACCCCATGCTGTCCCTGCACATCTCCTTATCGAGGGGCTGAGGCAGATCCGGGTGCTCAGCCGCCGCCATCTTCACAAACAGATCGGCTGCCTCGGTGGGGTGGGCAGCGGCGTAGCGGTACCCCTCGGCAGTGGCAGCTAAAAAGGCACGCACGACATCTGCCTGGGCGCTGCAGTATTAAGGGGTTAGGGGTTAGGGGTGTGGTGGGTTGGTGGATACAATGGATTTGAGTCATGGGAAGGGTAGTAAGGAGGGCGGGTCAGCATGCTTTCGGCGATGCTCTCCTAGTCCTGCCCTTGCACACACCCCGCCCCTGGCCCCTGGCTCTGCCCTCAACCATGCCTGTGCCCATCTTGGCTGTAAGTGAGCATGTCTTGCCTGAGAGTGTCTGGATGCGCCAGTAGGACAGGGGAGTAGCCGTAGGGGATGTTGTAGTCACCCAACCTGCAGCAGCACAACAAGCCAACCAGCGCCCTCCAAACTCAGACAGGGTTGCAGGGCTCCAAAATCGAAGCCAACAAGCGTCTCCCACTTCAGAATAAATTCCAGGTCAATACAGTGCCAGCGGCCAGCCCCTTGCCTGTTGCAGTCACCTGGCCATGGGATGAAATGCAGCTGCCGGCTGTCAGCTGCGCTGTCACTGTCAGCTGCCGGCAGAATAAAGCAAAGATGAAAGCTTGTTCACTTGGAACACGTTCAGCTCCACACACTGGTGCCCCTTCCCTCCCCTTCGCACCCCACCTCATCCCAGGCGCTTCCATACATCTACTGCCCTTCCCACTGCAACTCACTTGAATACACTTGAGCTCCACCCAACTGCAAGCCGCTCCACCTTTTACCACCCCCAACGCAAATGCCTGTTTTTCCCACTCACTTGAACACGTTGAGCTCTACTCCCTTGCGTGCCGCCTCCACCCCTTCCCACCCCATGAACACCCACGTGGCCTCAGCCTCACCCTGCAGCAGACTACCAAGTTGGACACGGTCTATTAACAAACTACCGTGGATGGATGCCATGATGGGCAAGTGGAGGCAATTAAGAAGTACGCTGTGCCACCCCAAATCCACGCACCCACGCACGTACATGCTTACACCCCAAAAACGCCCACCCACGCGCCTTGAGCAGCGTGTTCCACAGACCCAGCATGGGCAGCACCAGCTCCTGATAGTCGCCGCTGCCACCATCGTTGCGAATCATTTGCTGCACGATACGCCCCTCGTACCGCGCGGCATAGCTGGCGTACCGCTTGCCCTCCAGCTGCAGATAGGGGGTGAGTTGTGGCGTTTAAGTGGTGGTGTGGTGGGGTTGTAGATGCATGGGTGCGGCATATAAGGGAGAAATAACAGCAATGCGAGCCTGGCATACTCCTTGACCTCCAGCTGCAGGTATGGAGTAGGCAGGCAAGCACGTGGAGAGATTGATTGTATCACTTTATCACAAGCAGCGGCTGGGGCTCCCTTTTGTCTCGCCCTGCCGCCACCCCGTGCAGCAGCGAATACAAAGCTGGAAACGATAGGGAAGTACATTGATGGCGTACTGCAACAGCAAGGCTGGCATGATACCAGTGGGACCGGCTGGAAAGAATTCACCACATACCATTTGAGGCACTCCTACCTGCAGCCTGCTTATCACTACTAGTATGCAGCAGCCTGCTTATCACTACTAGTATGCAGCAGCCTGCTTATCACTACTAGTATGCAGCAGCCTGCTTATGAGCTCTAGTATGCAGCAGCCTGCTCATCACTACTAGTATGCAGCAGCCTGCTCATCACTACGCTGCAGCAGTCTTATGACGCTGGTGAATCCAGCAACGGCATGCCCCACCTTGGCGGGCCTGTCGATGCCTGACGACTTGAGGGTGACAATGGCGCTGGTGTCCTTTTGCAGCAGTGCTGCGACAGCCTGCATGGCGGAAATGGTGCAAGGGAACAACATCAACGCTCTTGTTCACAACAATTGCACGAGGAAATGCTTGATGCATGTTCATGTCCTCTTCCTAATGATTGTACTGCACTGAGTATTAAGTGCCATGCAGGGACAGCGACAGCAACGCGCCAAGCTGCTGGCTCTGAGAACGGTGGCAGTGGCGCCCAGCCCGTGCAGTGCAGGAATTAGAACAGAGCACCCACCGCACACCTTCAGCTTGGGCCGCTTCTTGTCGGCCTCCGGCCAGGTGTTGTAGCTGATCACGCTCTCTGCAGGGCCAGGGTCAGAGCAAAGGCAGAGTCGGTGAGCGGGTGTGCATGCATCACAGATGGGATGCGAAGCACCTTAAACAGGCTGGCAGATTACGCAAGGCAACAAGGCAGGGGGTGAAGTTCATGCGCCACAGTAGATCGCTGCGCTGTGCTGCGCTGTGCTGTGCTGTGCTGTGCTGTGCTGTGCTGTGCTGTGCACTCCACAACAAGCAAGACCTTACAGACATGCATGGCTGCTGGCACCTTCCTGCGCGGTTATACCAATTTGATTGGGAAGGCTGTAAGTCAAGCGGCATCGATGGCTACAGGCGTAGTGAAGCAGCAGCAGCAGCAGCCCAGGCAGGGGCTGGAGCCTGGCCCGGCGGCAGGCAGCGCACCTGAGGGCGCAATTGCAAACATCGCCTCGCCACTTTCCACCCGCGATGCTGGGGTGGTTTTGTAGTCATCTGCAGGACAGCGGATGCAGATGTATGGCTTATGGATTCCAATTGTACTTGCTTCCGGGGATATGAGCATGGGTTGAGGCCGTACTTTAAACGCTCACGGCAGCAAAAAGTGCCGGAGGGCAACGGAGTAAATGGGGTAAGGTTACCTCATGTTGTTGGCAAGATCTTGTTAGGGGACAGCTGTCTAACCGCACACATGTCCCCTGTTGTTGGCAGAGGGCACCTTGCTGCTTGCTTTGCAATGGCGTTCCCGTACACCAAGCCAACAACACCGCAATGCTGGGTGCTTCACGTCAGCACCAGGCATGGCTGTGGCAGCGGTCGCTTTACTGCCTGCGTGCAGTCTCACCTGCGTGTGGGCTGATGAAGCTCACATCCAGCCCAGCTTTGGAGTAGAACCCCTGGGCTGCAGTAGAGTTGGCAGGAGCAAGGACGTGCGAGAATCGATGGATGGCGGGCGGCATGCAGCGGCATGCGGCGGCGGCGGCAGCACTCCAGCGCTGTACACGGATGCGTTGTACGCATAATGCTTGGGCCGTTTGATACTGTAAGCATGCCTTTGGCGACGTAGAAGCCGGCGTGGTTGCAATTAGGGGTCCAGTCCAGCGCAACGGAGATGGCGGTGGTCATGACTAGAATATCAGCAATTGCGCTGCAATCAACGGCCCTACAAGCAATGCGTTTTCCCAAGATCGGCAGTTCACCTCCACCCGATTCTGATGTTTTGTCTCGGCATGCTCCGTGCTGCGGCCAGCTGGGCAGAAGCTTACACAACCCGGGTTGCCCAAACAGCCAACCATTTCACTGTGAACAGTTGATCATACCTCTCAACCGCAGCGGCGTCACGCGATCACCGCCGGACCCTTTGGGATTGGCACAACCCAGGGCCACGCGGTGCCGCTTTGTTCTGTTGTTCCAGTAAAAGGCCCAGGCGGCCGCACTTTTCAAGATGCCGCAGACTATTATGCTGGCGGTGCACTGCAAGAAGTCGGAGCCCGTGGAGCTCAAGGGCCCTATCGTTGAGTACGTGAAGCAGAGTTATGGCTCGCAGGTGTGTAAACAAGGCAGGGGGTCGACTGATGCCGACTGCGGCGGTCAGCGGCCGCCACAAGAGTAGACGACGCTGTCGAGGCGGCGGCAGCACGCCCGCTGCCGCAAGCTCTCTTTGCCTAAGTGCTGTCTGCCTTTAAGTGTCACAGCAAGTTACGCAATTTTTTTACTCGGTGTCCCATGAACCGCAGAGCATTAAGACCTGGCCCAGAAAGAGTTCTGCATCAGCTGCAGTGTATTACGCCCCCGTTCCGTCCTCCTTGCCTTTTGCCCATTTATTTGTGCCCACACCACACCGTTCATGTCCCATCTGCACGGTCTGTGCAGGCAAGTGCTGATGCGGCACAGGATCTGGAGGAGGTGCTGCAGCTCCGAGCAGACTGTGTCAATCAGACGGGCCCCCTGGCAACCCAGGCTGCCAACCTGGCCAAATATCACCGTTGGCTCACGTGGGTGCTGCCTGCCTCTGTTTGTGCTGCCTACTGCGGTTCCCATACGTTCTGTCGCTTTATGGGTGCTGTGTGAGCTGTGTATCTCATCTGGTTGTCAATTGCGCTGCTGAAGGGCCCTGCAGTGCAAGTACTGGGGTTGCGACATGTGGGGAACCTGTTGGTAATAGCACACACCAGTCCCCCCCTGTGGCATCCTGCTGCTGCCGCCCTTTGCCTGCACTCGGCCGTTAATGAAAGACCTTTGGCATGCTGGTCCAACCTACGGTTCACCTATTGCTGCAGGTTGATGGAGGCTCGCTTTCCCATCAGCCGCAACCCCGGTCACGCAAATGTTGAGTTCGCTTGGAGCGATGCCTTCAGGTGCGGTGCTGCTTGGGTGCTGTTGCGCCGCGTGGCTGGCTGGCTGCTGAGGAGACGAGTCAACGGGGTGAACAGGCGGCAGCTTCTGTTTCCCGATCGTCGCATAACTACAAAGTAGACTGCCACTGCGCCCTTGTCTCATTGATAATCTTGTCTGCTTGGCTTGTCACTGTCATGTGTTTTTGTGTTCAAGCAGGCCACAGAAGCGCGCGGAGCAGGCGTCCATCCACTTCGAAAAGGCAGCAATCGTGTTCAACCTTGGAGCAGTGCAGGTCAGGAGCATGAGGTTATGTCGACCCGGTCGCAGTCGCAGCACGCGACGCAATAACCGACTGCAGCTGTTCCTTCTTGCATGATACCGTTTACTTCCACCAGCCACCATTCCAATATGGATGACTCTAATCATAAGGCTGATTAAGGTGGCTGGTGCCTGCCATTGGTCCTGTGAGCATAGCCAGCTGCTCATGTGTACTTGCCACCGCGTTATTACCAACTTCCCCTGCGGCTTTTGCCCACCTCCCCTGCTCGCTGTGCAGAGCCAGCTGGCGCTTCAATGCGACCGTAAGAATGACACAGGGCTCAAGGAGAGCGCCAAGTTCTTCCAGGCAAGGCCTTGCGTGACTGGTGTAGCAGTCCTGCAGTAGTAGTACTCTTGGCTGTTGCGGTTTGCTTTACTAAAGATGCACATGGTGTAAAAGTTTCCTGCAAGGCCTGACAGGGCGGTGTGAGGTTTAGGGGTCTTACTTGTAGGCAGCTGCCCGCAGCGGACATTGGGTCGAATTGCCAGAGGAGGTGTTTCACGTGTTGCAAGTCAGCCGCCTCTCACTGTGCTCTTCTGTTGTTACCAAGTTAATCTCAGTTGGCACTCCACCTCCCTGCAGGACTCTGCGGGCACCTTTGCATATCTGCGGGACAGCGCCTGCCTGCGTGTGGAGCAGCCACGCCCGCTGGACCTCACACCTGAAGCGGCAGCGATGCTGGAGAAGCTGATGCTGGCGCAAGCACAGGTGGGGATGGATGTGGTGATGGGTAGGTGGCAAATGGTGTGGGGCTGGGCAAAAATATGGGGACGGGTATGGGGATGGGTAATAAGGTGGGGATGGGTGGGGGGCTGGGCAAAGATGCAGGTGTGCAACAGCTTGGGTGGGTGGTGTTGGTTGGCTTGCTTGACAGGCTGCACACTCGGGCTTGTGAGTCTTGATCGGAGGTTGCTTCTAGAATTGACATACAGTGCCGATTTTGTTCAGAAGTTAGGCGATACTGTTCCTGATACCTTGGACCAACTGCCCTTAACAATTCATCCGCTTGTGCCGCTTCATTCCCCCATGTCAAGCAGGAGTGCGTGCTCGAGAAGGCGATCAGCGACAAGAAGGCACCTGGGGTGGTGGCGCGCGTGGCCAAGCAGGTGGAGCATGCGCAGCCCAGCTTCACAGCAGAAGACGCAGCGAGAAGATATTTTCATCTTTGGCCTTCCTGCCTCAGCCCTCGCTCCTGTGCCGATGTCCGCTGTGTATCAGTTATTGTACCATCATGCCTCCGCTCCGCTGGTTATCGCATCTGCGGCAATGTGTGACGTACGTTTCTGCTGTGTGGTTCTTGCCCCTGCAGACTGCCGTCTACTACCGAGAGTGCGCTGGGCTGCTTTCTAACGCACCTTTGAACCAGGTCAGGCTGGCAGCGGTGCTGCTTCAGCAAGGTCAGCACAAAAATGTGCGGAGGGCGCGTTGGGCAGCGTTGCACCGTTGCAACCGCGCTGTTTTCCTGTTGACTGCTCCCGCCCTGATACGCCACCCAACCCCGCCTCGCCTGACCGCTGCTGTGTTACGGCTGCAGCATTCTTACCACTGCTACCTTCACCCTCTATGTCCGTCCCGTCGTGATTTCTGTTCCTGTGTTGCAGCACTTTGACCGTTCATGGCTGGCACACGCGTCTGTCAAGGCGCTGCTGTACGAGGTCGAGTCCACGGTGCAGAACAGCGCGGCACTGAGGGACGCCGACGAGTTTGCGGGCGTGGCCAAGGAGATTGCACGCCTTAGGGTGGGTGGATGGGGCGGCATGTGTAGTTGGCTGGGTGGTTCCTAGGGCTGGCTGAGCCTAGTAGCTGGCTGGGTCTTAGCGCTGGCTGCACGGTCTAAGGTTACGAGTTTACTTGTTTCTGGAAGGTGGTTAAGGTACTGATACGGCTGGGTGGGATGATGGGTGTTGGGCAGTTGTGCCCGGTGATGGCTGTCAATCAAGAGCCTCAGCCCAAGTACCCTTTTATTGAATCTCTGCCTGTATCTGTGCCTGTATCTGTGCCTGTGCAGGCTTCCCAGCAGGTGCTGGCTCAAGCGAAGACTGAGGCGCGAAATGCAAGCAAGGAACTGCAGGTGGGTGCACACAGTAGTGCGCGCACAGGGCGGTAGCGCGTGGCACATTGGCGCAGCCTGCGAGTAATGGTCCTGGAACACCTCAACATGAAGTTGCCATGTGTTGCGTAACGCCTGGCTTGGCTCTTGCAGCAACGACCCGGGGCAATCAGCTGCTAGTTTAGCAGACGCAGCGCTCTGATGTGGTGCGTACGCCATACCCTGCGCCCACCCAGCTGCACACCCTCTCTGCATTGGCTGTTGAACCGCAGGAGAATGTATCGTGGAAGGAGCAGTGGATTGCCACAAGGCTGGTCAAAGCGGAGCGGGAGAACAGCACGGTGTATTTGCAGGTGGGGCAGTACAGCGGGGTCGCTGTATGGCTTGACGGTACAGATTGTTCGTACATTGCGGCCGTGCCTGACCCAGCAGCTGGAGCTCGCCTCCCATACTTGAGCATGCTTGTGCATATGCGTATGCGTTTTTGTGTCTGTTTTATACATTGGAACTTGCGACGCAAGTGGCTCATCGCTGTTGTCGTAGCATTATTAGTGTCTTTTCGTCTCTAGCTGCCACTCATCGCACTGGCCAGGCCACTCCTTGGCGCCAGTTCCCTCTCTGTCCAATGCCCGTTTTTCATTCTCGCCTCGGAGCCTTTGCCCATGTCTCATCTCGTTTATCACTGCACCGTGCGCCCTATGCCCCCCCGCCCCCGGCCTGCAGCGGATTCCTGCTGATGTGGACCTGCCTCCCATTGTGCCCGCCCCATTGGTCAAGCCCACCCCCCCCACTGGCCTCAAGCCCACCGCTGAGGAGCAGCAGAGCATGTTTACCTCAGTCGTGCCTGACAACAGGTGAGATGGGGCTGCTGTTTGGCTTGGACTTGAAAGTAGGTAGGCAGGTAATGCTGGGTGGGCGCTTGCGGTTATTTTTCAAGGCATGATGAAGCGTTTGACTGGATTGAGCAGGACAAGAAACGTACATGAGCTTGGCAAGAAACACAGTCACACCATACCGCCCCTGTTCTTCCCTCTGCAGCGCCAAGGCCCTGAGCAAGTACAGCGACATGCTGGACAACCTCATACGCACACAGGTACACATGTGTTGGAGGGTTTTCATCCTCCAGCAACTTGCAGCGGCGCAAGAACGCCTGGGCCTGTTTGCTGCTGCCTAACAGGTCACGCCGGGCTGCCTGGGGGGGCAATAACCCGCGTTAGGCACAGCGTCTGCCTGCATGTGGTGCTCTTAACAGGTCGCTCAACCCTCTGCCTGTGGGGGAAAGTCAAACAACAATCATACGCAGAGCGACTACCTCCATTTGGCTGCCTGACAGCTGCCCAGTGATCTGACTTGACGGCATACTGAGGCACCACCAACCTTCACATAACCCCCGCTGCATCTTTCACCCACCAACCTACCCATCTGCCCTCACTATGTCGCAGATGCACAAGCTGAATGGCGCCTCTGACGATGCGCGCATCCGGTTGCGGGAATGGGAGTTACCAGAGGTAGGTTGTGGGGTGGTGGGGTAGGTGTGGATTGACTGTTGTCGGCTGGGTGAGGGAAGGCAAGGTTGGGTGCTGTTTTGGTTGAGGCGCAGCGCACTGGGCTGGCTCCAGGTGGGGGTTGCGTCAGGTACATCTGTACATCTGCTACAGTTGGTGTGTTGGGAGGCAGGGGATTTGCATGCTTGCTCGCACCGCCTGCCTGCTGACAGTGCTGAGGGGGTGCGAGGTGTCATAGTTGGGTAATGTGGAGGCAGCTTCTGCCGCCTGTAGCTAGTGGCTCCCCTCTGCACAGCTGGGTTAACCCTTCTTCAAACGCCCGCCTCTCAAACCCTGGGGTGTCTTTCCTCTTTCCTGCCTTCCTGACCCGCAGGCCCTTCAAGCGCTTGAGGCGGGCACCGTGGCGGCACTGCCCGACAGCGTTCGGGTGGAGCTGGAGGCGATACAGGAGGGGGGAGGGCTGCAGCACCTGCAGGAAGTGCAGCAGCAGATCAAGGTGAGTCAGGGGTGGTCAAGCTATGCAGTTGCCAGGTGGCCTGATTTGTTGCCGCCATAGTCGCTACTGTGAATTTTTTCTATACAATCGCGTTCCCGCCTGCATGTCAAATGTTGCGCCACCGCTTGTCCAGCTGGCAGGTTGTCACAACTCCGCTGCCAGCCTCCCGCTTCTCGGGTAGCTAGTTCTACGTGTAATGTATTGCTGCTGTGCACATGGCCTTGCTAGTGGCTGTGACTGATATACGCCTTCATCATTTTGCTATTGTATGTGTGTGTTTGTGCAGGAGCTGAGGCGAGCCTGCCTAGAGGAGCTGGACAGCATTGAGGCTGATCTGGCTGCTGAGGAGAAGGAGGACACGGAACTACGGTGAGGCCCTGCTGGGTTCTACAAGTGTTCTTGCCGTTAGGTTTAAGAGAGCATGCCATACGAGCTTCTGCGGGAATCCTGGTGGCATGCTGCTGCTGGGGGAGGAAAGAATCGGACACCGCTGGGCATCAGGTTACAAAATTTGTGTAGGTTTTGTGGTTGGGCGTTCCCACCCAGTTTAGTAACTGCTCTGCCTTACCCTGCCTACCTCTGCCCCGCGCCTGCAGCCAGCACTACGGGCAGCGGTGGCGGCGCCCACCCAGCGCTCAGCTGAACAAGACCATGCGGGACAAGCTGGTGGGGTACCGCGGTAACCTCATGCAGGTGGGCACCTTCTTGCCAGCAGCTTCTGTGTAAGGATCGGTTACTGCTGCGTTTAAATTGTGGTTTGGTTGGGAGGATGGTATGGGCTGTGCGACGGTGAAGCATTGGCGCATTGTGAGACTTATCCAGAGTTCGTGATTGGCATGTTGAAAGGTGTCGTTGTTGGGTTGCCCTGTTGTAACTGGCACTCCCTGACCGACGTGACTTTCATCTTGACCTCCCCTCCTCTTCTGACAGGCTGGTGAGAGCGACAAGAAACTGGAGGTGAAGCTTCAAGCGGAGGCAGCCGCCTTTGCTGCGCTGGATCCGGAGGCGGCCGCCACCCTGATGCCCAAGATGCAGGTGGGCAACACATGCCTCGATTGCTTGTAAATGGGGTGGTGGTGGTGGTGTGTGTGTGTGTGTGTGTGTGGGGG
>JAAMXP010001344.1:0-24310 GCA_019693395.1 Ettlia oleoabundans | reverse complement strand
TTAGAGGGGGCTGGACGGCTGAAGTAGGCTAGGTGTAGGTGGGCGTGGGAGAGTCAGGCTGGCTGTAGGATAAAGACGATTGATATGCCATGAAAGCTTTAAGACGGTTCTGGTGTGTGTTCAGTGTGTGAGGTAAAGAAGAAGGCCGAGAGAGCCATCAGCGTTGCCCCTGCCATCCAAATGCAGTGCCCCATCTTCTCAGTACCATCTTACCTCAGCGCCATCCCCACAGTCCAACCTTGATTCCATTCCTTCCCTCATGCAGTCCACAGTGACCTGAAGCCGGGCAACGTGCTGCTGAAGACCCACAAGGTTGACCGGCGGGGATACATTGCCAAGGTGTCAGACTTTGGGCTGAGCCGCACGCTGGACGCTGAGGACACGCATGACAGGTGGGCTGGTGGGTGGTGTGGGTTGGCGATTGAAGCTGTTTGGTGGGGGTGGGTGGATGGGCGGTTGTGGGTAAGGTGGTGGTAGAGATGCATGGTTGCGTCTATTTGGATGGAGCAGGAATGGAGGTGCTGGTGTTGAGGCACATCTCTCTCTTCCAGCTTGTTGTGCCAAGGCGGTTGCCCATTGCAACAGGGCAACCGCCACGGCTGCAACCCAACAGCCATACACACACTTAGGCATTACCCCCACACCCACCCCACTGCCTGGTGCAGCCTGGACACCACTTTGGGCACCATAGCCTACACCGCTCCCGAGACCTTTGCACACAACTTCGTAAAGAAGCCCTCGGACGTCTACGCCTTTGGCATCATGTGTGAGTGGCTGGCTGAGTTGTGTTCGACTCTTATTGCGTTTGCAGACAAGGCTGGGCTGGTGAGCTAGAGGAGGGGGCCTGAAAGTTGGAGCACAATATGCATTTACCATCGCCCCTCTCCCGTTAGGCTTTGCCTTGGGCTTCACAACCGTGACGCCCCTGCCTCTCCTGCCGCCACTTTCCTGCCGCAGTGTGGGAGATGTTTTACTGCCGCGACCCGTATGAGGGGCTGATGGATGGGCAGATCTGCGTGGGGGTGACAGGTGGGTGCAGGGCTGGTGTTGGTAGGGAAGCACAGCTGGCGAGGGTGAACCCATGCTGCTGGGAAGCTGCATGGAGCATAGCAACCTGAGGGTAAACGCCATTACCAGCAGCGAGCTCACTCCGCGTCTATTCTTTCTTTGCCCCAGCCCTTGGCCCGCAACCAAGCAACACAAGTCTGTGCCTCATGTGCTGCTGTGCTGTGCTGTGGTGCAGACGGCAGCCTGCGCCCCGAGTTTGAGGCCGACTGCCCCGAGCCGTACCGCCACCTGGCTGAGCGCTGCTGGCACCAGGACCCAGAGTGAGCTCGCCGACTGCGCCTCAACCCAGCGCATTGTTGCTTTGTCAATAGGCCGCCTGCAGTATCAGTTACAACGCTCAGTTCTGCTCCCCCTTCTTGTTTGCTTTAGCCAGTCAAGTGTGTGTGAGTTTGCTTCTCTGTGTATGTGCAACCATTCCATGTGACTATGTGCCCATGTGTGTGTGCTGTGTGCAGGCAGCGCCCCAGCTTTGAGGAGGTTGATGCGGAGCTGGTGCGCATTGAGATGGAGTTCAGGCTGGCCTGCCACCGCACAGCCACAGCCAGCAAGCGGACCTCCACGGCCTCGCAGGCAGGCGGCTCCGCCTACCCCTCGCGCCCAGGCAGCCCAAAGGTGCAGCCGAGGGCAGGCAGCTATGCGCAGCTAGCATCGCGGCAGATGCAGGCTGCCGCTTTCGCAGACTGACAAAGGCTGGGGTGCAGCGCAGTGCGGGGCATAGCTGGGTGCAGGGCGCCTTGAAGCCGCTCTCTCTCCCTCGGCTGCCCGACCTAAAGCAGAGTGAATCACCTGTTGCTGTTGAGCTCTGTTGCCTGCTTCAGGCACCGGTTGATGCAGGTAAAAATGTACCTTGCCATCGCTCTCCCACCTGCTCCTTGCCTCACAACTGACTTGTAACCTACATGTATTCAAAAGCACGCAAGCTCTCCATCTCTGTTACTTCTCATGGCGCCCCTTATTACAACACATAACAAAACTGACCCCTGACTTGACTGCTTGAACTGACCTTCACACTCGATTTTCCCTGACCAGTGACCGCACATCCCCCCCCTGTTGGCAACTTATGCCTGCCAGCTGCCTTTGCCCATTCTCTTGCAGTGCTGCGCATTTTGCACGCCGTTAGCAGCCACCCCTTGTCCTGTACTAGAAGTGGCAATTTCAGTACAATCAATGGTTTCAAAGGCAGCAGTCAAGGGCGTGCAAAAGTGCAATGAGAACACGGGCAATTCCAAGTTGCGTACAGAGTAAAGCAACTTTTGTAAACATATGTCTATTATACAGGCAAAGGTGCGAAGACGAGGCTTTCCCGTCAGCTGAGCTTTGTTGGAGGCCGCTGCTGCGCTCCTCTAGTCCCTTCCCCGCGCGCCTGTTCTGCCACCGCCTCTGCTGCGCCATCTGCCTCCCCCTCCTGGCCGCCTACAGCTGCTGGCATGGTAAAGCAGATCCGCTTATCGGTGTGCGCTACCAGCTGCACGCGATGGCTGCCGTTCCCAGTCACTGTGTCAGCCAGTATCAGCTGGGTGCCTACTGTCTCCTCAAATGTGCCTACCAGCCGTGTGCCGTCTGCCAACTGGAGCATCGGTTGCGCTGTTTCCATGCCCTGCACGCAACAAGTGTAGCCCTGTAGCTGACAGACCTGGCTGCAACGTGCAAGGTGCTGTGGAGCGAGCAGGCGGAGGGCAGGAGGGCGTGACAGTGGGAGGGAGGGACCGTGCCTGCAACTGCAGTTGTGAGCCGGGAGGAGGTAGTGCATCCACGTCTTCAAGGTCCAACACGACGTAAACCGACTCTTGCGGCTCTGCAGCAGTCACAGCGGGCTGGGTTTGCAGAAACAAGGCGCAAGACGCCAAGGTGCATGGCGATGCCCGTTAAAGCACCCCACTTTCAAGAAGAGATAGGTGTTCCCGGGAGCGCACCAACAGCAGCAGCGAGTTGCGCCATCGCTGGCCAACTTGGACAGGCACACCGGGTGCGGAACGATCAGTAACTTATACCAAATTCTACGTCACCATGGCAAGTGAATCACCCGGATTGGACGTGTACCAACTTACAGGTTCTGCCGCTGTGGCACAGCGTGGCTCAGCAGGGCTTCCAGAGAGGAAAAAACGCAGACTCAATGTCATTCTTCTATGTTCAAAGTAGGCAGCCCCTCCAGACAGCAGCAAACGATGTCAATGATGCCTGCCCTGAAGTTTGCTGCCCAGCATAGCGAGCTCGCTCATGGCTCACCCTAAAGTCTTCCACGCACGCATTCTCACAACCTTATGGCAATGCCAGGTGAGCGGCAATCTTCAAGACGGTAAGGTGGCACGGTCTCTGCTTGTGAGGCTGGGGTTGCTGATGGCGGCAGCGGCATGGCATACCAGCAGGCACTCGCTAAGGTTGTCTACAAAAAGACTGAGGGCATGGATCGCCCTTATCAACCTTGGAATGTAGGGGATGAGACAAGCAAGGCTTCTTTGCTGCCATTGCCTTGCAGATGGCGCCCAGCCACCCCAGCCTCTGTGCCGCATCTGTTATGGCCCAGCCGATGGCAGCCCTGGCGGGCGACTGCTCACGCCCTGCCGCTGCGGCGGCAGCATGGCTCACATCCACGAAAGCTGCCTCCAGGCATGCCAGGATCACAGCCCCACGCCATGGCGCTGTGACATTTGCAGAGCGAACTATGACATCCGCCCTGCGCAGCGGCCGAGCTTCCCGTGGAGAATTGTGCTTCGGATAGGCGGCGCAGCAGCAGCAGCGTGCTGGGCAGCTGTTCTGCTGGGTAGTGGAGCAGGCTGGGCAGCCATTGTTCTGGGCAGCAGAGAAGTCAGGCAGCGGCAGAGGAGGGTCAGGGAGCGGCGTCGCCGGGCGCAGCGGGACGCAGTGAAAACCTTTTGCTACAGCGCCTTGGTGGCGGCGTCAGGGGTGGCGGCACGGCGTGCGATGTTTCCACCCCAGCCACGCCCACGGCCAAGGCTGTAAGGATGGCCGCGGATGAAGGACACCTCGTGCATCGTGCCCTCCTTCATCAAATCGTTCGTTACCCACTGTCATACCTTTGTTTCCGCAACGGCCCAGCAAGCAAACTGCAGCTGCCATGCATACCTAGGTGCATATTCTCGGTTGTCCCACCGCCAATGTACTGGCTCCAGGCATCATCAAATATGTTGCTGCAACTGCGCCAGTCAACACCTACAGGTTCTGTGCGGGGAGTGTATGGAGCCAGGCAAACAGGACTTTGACTTCTTTCTAAAGGCCAGGCCCTTGCGCACCGTCTTGGACAAGCCATCTGGACAAGTCAGGACACAAAGAGGGTCCTGATAACACGTTCGCTCCGTCTTACTGCTTGCTCCCGCCTGTTGCGAGGCGTTTAGCTAGCTAGGCAGCTGTTCGCGAACCTCAACCATGTCCGCCCAGCATGGTTAGACCTCACCTTTGTGGCTCCCCACGCTTGCTCCCTCTCTTGAACCTCCGGATAGCCCATATGGGAGACCCAGGCGAGCGTAAGAGACGTCTGAACAGTGAGTGGAGGCCGCATGTCTGGGCGTCTCGCGCTGTGCTGGCGACGCCGGCCAGGCATGC
This sequence comes from Ettlia oleoabundans, assembly GCA_019693395.1. Lineage (NCBI taxonomy): Eukaryota > Viridiplantae > Chlorophyta > Chlorophyceae > Chlamydomonadales > Ettlia > Ettlia oleoabundans. The sequence goes on along the minus strand of JAAMXP010001344.1, from coordinate 19,681 downwards.
CAGCAGGCGGCCACCAAGGTTGCATGGACAGCATAGGTAATGGTGCATGTTACTGTAGCTCAAAAAACCCGTCCCTCAGATTTCATACTCAATTTTACAACCAGACTGTGCTGTGCAGCACACCCACAAGGAGAGCAGTCCCGGGAGCCTTTGTGCCGCATCTGCTTTGAGCCAGCAGACCGCACGCCTGGCGGTGAAAACTGTACAGACCCTGTGGCTGCTGCGGTACCATGTCCTTCATCGTTGAAAGCTGCCTCGTAGCATGCCAGCGGTACAGCCAAAGGCCAAGGTACTGCAACATTTGCGCGCAGCAGTACGAACGCAGGTGGGCGCTGTACGAGCTGCTACTGGCAGACCCGCCAGAGGAGCAGGTTGTGAACTTTTGGACTGCGGTTTTGGTGATCGCGTGTCACTGGGCGCTGTTTAGGTGCCTGCCAAAGTAGATAGCAGCAGACGCCCAGGTCATATACAGGCAAGCGAAAGCAAACAGCAACCCAGCCGGCTCCGCATGGCGCTTGTGTCAATGTGGCAGCAGTTTATGGTGTCAGCTGGGCGCCGCACCTAGCCAACACAACCGCCACCTTGGCAATTCTCAATTATGTTTGTAAATTGTAACTGATGCTCCCCTTTCAGACATGCACAGTCCGTGCCCACTGACTTGAGCTCTGTTGACGCATTGCAATGGCATTAACGCTCATTCTGCTATGTTCTGCCAGCAGCTCGGTACATTCTTTGTGCCTCCACTTCAAACTGCTATCAATAAACTGATTGTCACACTTGTGATTGATTATGTCGAATAAGAGCATCAAAATTACAGCTCAGCTCAAACTGATGCCAAACCCATAGCAGGCTGCCAGAAGATTTCCATCAGCCGCGAACTGGCAGGACCCATATGTGCTCCATTTCTGCCGCCACCCTGGCAGTAAACTGTGCGGAACTCTGGCGCTCAAGCTCTGCAAAGTGCTGCAGCTCTGCCTGCAATCGGCTTGCCTCCTTTGCAAATGCTTCGGCTGCCTGTGCAGGAAGGACAAAGGGTGGCAGCTGCAAGGTCGCAGCACCGGGGCTGCCGCTGACAGGCATGTAGGCAGTTTGCGACATGCTGGCCACTGCAATGCTTGGGCAGGCTGCTGACGCAGTGGCAGCTGCTGTTATTGGGATTGTTTGGTGCCAGGCTGCTGTTGCTGAGTGCGGCTGTGGAGATCCAGGGACCGAGGCTGCTGTACGTGTTGCTTCCAGCTGGTATGGTAACAAATGTGAGGCGTCAGCAGACAGGGACAGGTAGGTCACACCTGCTGGTGAGGCTGTGGGGCTCACAGCTCGCTCTATTTCTGCAAGCAAGTCAGCTGCTGCTGCAGCTGGCAAGGACTGATGGGATGCTGCCGCAGTGGACTCCTGCCACAATTGGGTGCTGCCCCTCAACCTGCCCCCGCTGTTGCTGCCGTCGGTTGGCGACTTGCAGCGAGCTGCAGCCCGCTCAGCTGCAAACCACCATCGGATGGTGGGTGCTGCCGGGGTGGATGTGGCGGCCTCAGCGCTGGCTGTGCCCTCTGCTGTGCTGCTCCACTGAGACTCAACTCCTGTAAAGCTTGGTGGCGAAACATGCCTGGCTGCGGGTGCAGTACCATCTTGCAGTTTTGGCATGGGAAGTTCTGCTGAGTGGCTCTGCCGCAGTGCAGTTAGTGCTGCTCGGCCCGGACTGGCAGCTGGCTGCTGCAGCAGACGTTCCAGGGATGCCACCAACTGCAGTACAAGCCAGATGAAGAGGCAGCATTGTCAACGGCGAAATCAATCGTGTTCTCATGTTGGTCAGCATGCAAACTTCTCTGCATGCACAACATACGTCTTTTGCTGATTGCTCCGCGGGACTGATGTGGCTGGCTGCGGTCATGGCTGGGACGGACAGGCGAGGGCGTCCGCCAGCCTGAGATGTTTGTGCTCCCAGGTTTGCCTCCAGCTTACGCACATAATGAGCCTGCAGCACGCATGAATCACTTGCTTGAACACCACTGGGGGCATTGCCAGGCAAGAGCTGCGGCAACATTTTGCTTACCGCCAATGGGATAGGAGACTGCAGGGCCTTGGATATGTCGCGCAGCAGCTCACTGCGGTGCATCTGGGAGCGAAGGATGGTATCATACCCCGCAATCGGTACAAGAAGAGGCTTGGCTTTCGGAAAAACGCGCCCCCGCTGACCTTGTCTTGCGAGGGTCCGACTTGAGCCGTCCGCTGTTCACGGGGTTGTTGGGCGACAGCGGCGACTTTGGGAGGCCAGAGAGCTTTGGGGAGCAGGGTGGCGGGGTGGCTGAGTAGGAATGGCTGGACATCGCGACTCGCTGGTAGGATGTAAGACTAGCGGGGGCAGTAATGAGCCAATTACATGGCAAGATGAAGAGGGAGCTGTGGTAATGAGGAAGAAGGCCGGTACTGCGAAGAGGTGTATTGCTGACCAGTTTCACCGTTGCCAGCGTGCCGCCAGCACCCAACTGCAGTGACACCGCTCTGCGATGTAGCCACCCTGGTTACATCATGACGACAGGAGGGAGGTCTGCACTGCAACAGAAGAGCGCCGATTGCCGTGCCTGTCGCTACCCCGGTGCCGGCCTGCTGCACCAGCCAGCCAAGTGAGCTGGCACAGAGTTCAACACCCGCTGTTCAAGGCGCTTGAGCTCACATATCCAGGCAGGTGCAATTCACCAGGAACCGCATGTGCACCTTGCCATCCTTCCCCACCAGTCCTTCGGCTGGGTTCTTCAAATCTGCAATCAAGGAACCACAGGATTGAACGCGGCAGGCTTTGCAGTTGTGTGCGCCATATTTACACTACAGACTGGGCACCCGACCGTAGGCTTCGTCACTCAAGCTGCCTTGCTGCTTACATGCGGGATTTGTACATCAGAAACCCTGACAGTCGCAAGCTTTTCTGCATATGACTACGCTTTTCTGCATGTTAATATGAACCCGTAGGGCAGCGGCACTTACCTTTCGTCCCCACCAGATGTTTGGAAGAAGAGACCTTTTCTTTTTGAGGAACTTGGGAGGAGCCAGCTATAAGGCGGTGCTCTGCAGTCCAATGTAAACCAGCAATCATACAAAGAGTTATGGCGTGCAAGTTTCAATCCCTGTCTTCTCCCTGTCTCCAGTCACATCACCTGCTGTCGCAATGCCAATATACGCATTTTGGCTCATTCTTGCCTGTCACAATGCCCTTGCCAGTGGAGCTTGCAATGGTGGCCTGGACCTTGAACAAGCGGCAGTACTCCACTTTTGAGTCCCCAAATGACGCGGCAGGGCACAGTCCCAGGTGCCACCAGCGGTCCCACCGCATCACATACAGCTCCCTGCAACCCATGAACGTAAGAAAGCAGTACAGGTTGCTGTTGAACGCAATCATCAAAAAATGATTTTGTATTGGCTAGCTGTTTCATCTGCATGTCCAATGCAACATGCCAGCGCAGCATTTACGTGACCGGGGTGTGGAACACTCATAAATACATGCAGTGTGGGTTTCCCTTGGCCGAAAAGAGCTGAACTGACACTTCATCCATGACTACACATGCATGCCACCTCACCATGGCTGCCCAAGCAAATCGATCTCCGTAGCTACAGAAAATCTATTTGAGCCGCCATTGCTGGCCTCATCTGTAGGCAGCGTAAACAAAAGCTGCGGACATGTGCGGACAGTGACATTGCAAGCCGATTGGCTGATGGTTGATGGAACTTGAGTGGGGTTGCAAAGCTGGGCATCACTCAGGTGCAACCTTGCTGTGCAGGTTCCTCGGGATATCAAAGTCTGGGACTGGGATTGACATCATGGGGTGGTCACATGCCTGCCAGGCCTTGCGTGTGCTGGAGCGCATGCAGCCCATGACCAGCAGCAGGGTGTCGGCGCTCAGCTTGCGTGCCGCATCTTGCATCAAAAACAGCTGCACAGGAAGTGGACAGAAAGGCATGTATTGCACTAGATGGACCTTCAACTAGCGCTGTTGCAGCCCCTGCTTCCCAAGGGGCATGCTAACAGCACCTCATGCTTAGCTTGAAATAGGCAGGGGTGCGGGGTAAACCTGGTACGACTGGCAGCATGCAAGGGCTGCTAATGAACTGTTGATGGGCTGCCACGCTTGCCTGCAGAGGAGTCTGGGGCGACTGCCAGCCTTTCATGCTACTGATCTCGCCACCAACAACGCGGCTGCTGCCCCGTGACAGCGCGGGCAGCAGTGCTTCCGAGGATCTGCCACCAGCAGCACGTTCAACATTAGTTCCATGTTCCAGTCAATAATATCACCCTTCACAACACCCTCGAACGCTGCATCCAGCCGCTTCATGCAGGTGCGCGCGTCCAGCTGGTTACACAGGCGGATGAGCTGCAGGCAGGCAGGCAGGCAGCATGTGAAAGGCAAGTTAGGGCAGAGCGCAAGGCGGGGACATGTTGTTTCGCAATGGGCACACTGCAACGCGCGAGCTCAAAGGCAAGGTCACAGTGGCACCAATGTTTCCAACACTGCGGAAACAGCGCTGTGTGGCAAGAATGCCAGGTATGGGTCCACAACACCAAAACAAAGGCCCCAGCCTCACCTCACACCTCGTCATTGGCATACCCTGACAGCAGCAAGGATCGTGCCACGTCACTAATGGCAGCCGAGTCATACATTATCTGAAGCAGGTCGCTGACAACTGCTGCATGGTAGTGCTTGAATGGCGTCTCCAGCCGGAGTTGGTTCACGGAGGAAACGGCCCCCCTGCACCCGCTATCGCCGCCGCGCCGCTGGCGCTTGGCCGGTGGCCCTTGTTGGCCGCCGCCGTCACCAGTCACGGTATCAAACATGCCTGCCAGCACCTGCAATCATCGTTTTACGAGGTGGGGGGGCTATGGTGAACACAACCAGGTGCGTGGGCAAGCTCAAGTGCTGCCAAGTGGACTGTGACCCTTGCGGCGGCATATGGGAGTAAATCACGTACTACTGCTGCCTGCCCCCCCCCCCCGCTCGAATCACCTTGCCTTCTTGAGTTAAATAGGCTGAATGGGCGGGCAGGTCCTTGTTTGAACAACCGAGGAACACATCGGCTCGCCTCAGCATTTCCTCAGGATTATCGGCACCCAGGTAAATGGGGAGTTCTTGGCTCATATTGTCGAAGTGCTAACACGCGCTGTCAATACGGGCCAGCTTCATAAACGTAAAAGGACTGGCAGAGAGCCGGCTGTACAAGCGATGTGACCTGATGTTAAACTATTTCATGACATGGGAACAGCGAAAATGGTCATGTCGCGTGCGAGAATGAGATGCAGGAGGCAATGAAAACAAAGCATGCAAAGCGCACTTCACCGCCCGCATGCTTGCATGCCACCGTCTCTGCGCTCTCTCAATGTTGTTGCTGAATGTTTGGTTGATTGTCTGCCACTGCCTGCTACAGAAGTATCCATTCAAAAAAGATGTCCCGCACCATAACTGATCGCAGCAAGCGTGCATGCACCTATCGTCCAAAATAGTGGCTGATACCCACTCTGTGGCTGGCTTCGGCCATCAAAGTTGCCCGTATTACAGGTGCAAGGAGGAAGGTGATACGTTCATTGGTCTAGAGTAAGCAGTTGAAGAAGTAATCAACCAATAGGCGGTGTGATTTCGCTGGGGGGCTCTCAGCTGATGCACCTGTACTCTAAGCAGGGGCGAGGTAGCATGACCCAGGTCCACCACCCTGCCAGCCTCCCGTCTCACATGTCCAGACATTGGCATTCCATCTCAAAACGCAGACGCGCCCGGCCATTACTCAACAGCAGGCCCTTGGCCGGATCTTGCAGGTCTGCAGATGGGGTCAACGAGAGCACACCAGGCAGAGCACCCAATGGCGGTTACAAGTCAAAACCTGACACCGGTACTGCTGCTGCATTTGTGCAAGTCTGGCAAATGCATTACAGCAACGCAAGCAGCCGCTGCCAGCTTTGGCACTACTGAAGCCCAGCTGCCACAAGTACAACACCCAGGTTCATCCGCAATCAGCTCTGAGCAACACACAACCAAAGTCACTCAGCAAGCGGAGCAGTGTTGCTTGACACAGCTTCAACAGGAAGGGTGAACACCATTCACCTTGCACTGTAACCAATATATCATTGGAAGTTGCAGCTTCCCCGTCTTCATATTCAGGACGGCGTATACCTATGGAGTGATCTGCACCAAAGCAGCACGATGCATCGTGCAAACCATTCCGGTAATGCACCTTGGACGCTTTCCAACTCTCTACCTTCGTCTCATAAATGTGTCTTCAAGATGCGTCGCAGCGAGCCCGCAAATACAACTCTTTTTAGAACGAGTTAGAAGTAATGACATTAACTCTAGCAACCCCGCTTGGCAACCTCCACCCCCAGCCCATGTAAAACACCAACTGCGAATGCCCTCTACTCACTTGTGGTGAGATCGTGCCCGCTGCTGCTCACAACAGTGGCCTTGATGTTGAACTCCCGCCAAACAGCCTTGGCAGCAGCAGCCAGCTCAAGCCACTCTGTGTGGAGCCCCAGCAGCCAGCTCCCAGCTTCCTGAATGATGTGCACCTGCCTGGACGTGGCAAGGCGGAAGCTAAAGTTGTTGCTGCTACATCGCATGGCAGCGGGTACAATGGCAGCCAAGAGTGCATTCAGAAGCTCAATTGGTAAGAGATTTAGCAGCGGCGGTGCAGGGCATCGCGACTCGGCAACAGTGCTTACCACCGCTGGTCAAACACGTAGAACGGCCGGGTCACAAGTGGTCTGCCACCGTGCCCTACGTCTGCTCCCTCCACGGCCAGAGGACAGAACACCTGCACACAAGCAGCCCAGGATCAGCACCGCCTGTGGCATCAATGTTGAATGCGTGGTTACGAAATTGGGCAAAGTGTGAGCCAGTGTGCAAGCAACGCAATGGCTGACAGTAAGCTGAGTAGCAAGTGCTGGGTGCCGCACTGCGTACCTCCACAGTCTGCTTGTAGTGCAGCCTTTCTGGGAAGTGGAAAGCCGGCTCCGGTGGCTTCCTGATGACTACAGGAAAGCCATGAAACGCGGCATCACAGGCCCCGCATGTGCTGGCTCCCATGCAGCCCATCAGCAGCAGCAGCGTTTCAGAGCTGAGCTGGCGCGTACGATCGCACCCCAACAGCCTCTGCAGGCAGCAGGACGGCGCGCAAGGCGAAATGGCGGGGCGTGGAAGGGCATTCACATGTGGCACCAAAAGATATCTGTGCAGCATTGGGTGATGAGAGGATGCTCCCGAAACAGCCCAGGACAGCCTGCCAGCCATAGGGAAGGGATAGGACGAGAAGTTGCAAACAGCTGACCATGCACAAGGCCACGCATTACAGTCAGCCCTGCATGAAGCAGTTCATTGCCCCCCCCCGTGCCTGCCTGCCAACCTGCCTGCAAGGGGTAACCGACTGGCGAAGCGAGGTAGACGTTGGTGTCATCCGGGTTGCACAGCATGCCGCCCAGCTGCGCAGCCACGGTGTTGAACAAGCGCGAGCAGCAGTGCCTGTAGCGCTCCGCTGACAGCAAGATGTCCACGGAGAGTTCAACATCACCTTCCAACCCCTCGCTGCGCACGACAGTCTCCAGCGCTGCGTCCAGCCGTCTGAGGCAGGTGCGCGCATCAAGCTGGTCGCACAGGCGGATGACCTATGGAAAAGGAGCGCAAGCAACCGCAACAGCAGGTCAAACAAGCAGGCAGGCAGGAAAGAGAGCGAGACGGCAGGCAGGCAGGCAGGCAGGCAGGCAAATGGGCGGCTGGAATGAGTCGGCTGAACACCTTCCAGTGCTGACATGCCACCTCATGCATCTGGGTAGCATCCAACCAGGACCAGCAAACAGGCTTCAGCTGCCAGGCCGACAAAGAGGACAGCGGCATCCTGCCCTCAACAGACAGGCTGCCGCTACAGTTGCAACCCACCTGCTCCAGCTCAACATGGTCTGAGAGCAACGTATCAGCGATCTGCTTGAAGCTGCTTGCATCATACATCAGCCGCAGCACGCGGCTAACAATATCTGCCTGGTAGTCTCTGAAGGGTGTTTCCAACCGCATGGGATGCCTGCTGCCCTTGTTGCTGCTGCTGCCACTGCCGCGCTGGCGTTTAGCCGGCGGCTCCTGCTCGGCATTCTCCCGCATACTGTCAAAGAGCGCTCCAAGAACCTGCAGGGCTCCATTACAGCAGAGGGAAGAGGTGCAGAGGTGTTGGAGGCCAGCTAATGCGCTGCCTCACTGCTCTGCCGCTCTGACGCTGGCATTGGCAGTGACCTGGCGGGACTGCCGCTGGGTGCGACGGCATCACCTCCGCCATATGGCTTTGCCCAGCACATTGCCATCCTTCACCTTGCTGCCGCGAATAAGGAATGCTGAGTGAGCAGGGCACGCAACCCCTAAACCTCAGTGAGCGGGGGACGTGTTGATCCTTGGCAGCTTAGGTGAGTTAGGCTGTATGCACCATGCAGGCATTGAACAGGTCATTGCAGCACCCGTGCTGGCAGCCCCGACTATGAAAAAGAAAGAAAGAATACGCCCTTGGGCGTGGGTTGAGGAAGCCAGCAGAGGAACGGCCCGAAGGGGCCGCCTCTTGCTGGCTACCATGGTGGGAAGGTAGGATGGGCTGGCGGCTTCAGCCCACCCCTGTTCTCCCCCAACCTGGCCGCTCCAAGCCGCCGGCGCGCCAGGCTGATGTCGTATGCCGCATTGACTGCCATTGTCTGTAGCTGGGTTGGCAGACCTTTGCCTTGTCGTGTGCTAAGCCCCAACTTTTCCAATGCCTTGAGCCCACTGAGGTATACTGCGCCACATGCCCCTAGCACTATCACATGTGGTGCATCATCCACAGTCCAGCCAGCGAGTTTGAGCGCTTTCATGAGGGTTGTGTGCTGTTCAAATTTGTCGGCCACCCTTTCCTCCACTTAGTGTCTGAGGCATACCCAACTTCCACCACTTGGATTTTGTAGTTTGCCTTGTTGGCTGTTGCATGTTGGACCTGCTCGGCTGTCGGTTGAGGCGGTAGACCGTGTATGCGCAGTATATCCGGCCTCATTTTTCCCAGCTCTTCATCATCGTCTATTTGAGCTGGAACCAGCCACCTGGGCAGGCGCTTAGAGTCAGCAGCATGGCCTTTCAGTTCTGGCAGGCATCCATAATTGTGTATGTGGCACCTGTGCGGGTGCATCGTTGTAGGGCCTTGTTTATCTGTTGCACTGTTGGTCATGACGTTTGATGAGCATGGCATGCATTTGTGTGTGCTTGCAGTGGAGCAGGATGTGGCCACTGGAGTCCTGCTCTCCGCATAGCGGGCAGAGGCTGTCGATTGCTGGCGCCTGCCCCCGTCTGCCTACCAGGTAAGGAACACCTCTGAGGTATGCTAGTTTTTTATTACAGAACTGTCCTGTCCTGTGCTTCAGCACGGCACGTACCGCGCCCATGCTGAAGTTTTGGCTGTACCACATGGCATTGCTCTCTGGTCCCAGTGCCCGGTCGCCTTCCAAGCCAGCATACATCTGGGTTGTGGCGGATGCATATACCCCTATCTTGCTGGGGCCCAGTTTGGTGCTTTCGTGTACTGCTGTGCTGTAGGGCACTGTTTAAGTTGGACACCGCCCATGGCGTCTCATTGACTTCGTTCTCCGCCTGAATCCCGGCTGGTGACGGCTGGGCAGTTTGCTGCGGGAAAGCCGGTCGCCATCTGCCCCCAAAGGGGGTGTGGGTGGGGTTTACAAAGTCATGCTCAGCATTAATTTCTGCAGCTTGTTTAGCTGCTCATCAGCCTTTCCATTTCCTGTGATCCCTGTGTGTGCCTTCACTTTGAGAATGCGGGTGCTCAGCCCTGCGTTGGCACGCTGCACTATACGCTCTGCAATGTTCCCAGCAGGAGTTCTTTGTGTAGGTGACTGTCCAGCCTGAAGGGCCGACGGAGTTCCCGGTGTATAAGATGTATGCCCACTTGGCTGTCAGTGAAGATGGTGGCATCGTCCGCTTCATCAACCAGATCCACAATAGTGTGGTAGAGTGCCGCTATTTCAGCCCTGTTAATAGTGTCCGAGGGGCCGGCACCGTTGGGTGGGACTAGCCAGGCCCGGTCCTGTGTCGCTCGGTACACTGCAGCCCCACTAAGTGAGCATAATCTGTGGTTTGCTCGCTGCCGTCTGTAAAGTATGCCAGCTCCCAGTTGTACTTCATGGCATACTGCTGCTGGCTGTACCGCGCTGCAGTTTCACATGCTGCTGTGACGGGTGCTTTCCAAGTGTGAGGCATGTGCCATAGTTTGTGGAGCGAAGCGGGGGCCGCAGTGAGTTTTTTGGGAGGCCTATACTGCGCTTGCAGTTCATGCGTTGTTGCTTTGCAACGGGCTGCATGCCGCTCCAGCTATGCTTTGTATGTTTGCATGTTGTACTGGTAGGTGGCATTCGTGGCAGAGCATCCGCTCTGGGTCCAAGGCCGCATGTTGGTTGAGAGGTTGCTGAAGTGCTCTACCATAGCAATCTCATTCAGCAGCTGCCTGCCTGAGTTGTTTCCAATGGCGACAAGGTTGTAATTCCCGCTGCCCCGTACGACTCGTGTGCCCTGCCAGCTGTCTGCTGCTTCTTTGTCTAGGAAGAAGAAGGTCGAGGTGCATGGCCTCAGGATAGGCCAGCCATCGCTGGTATGCCTCACTCTCGTCTTTGTCTGGCAGTAATAACACCGTCAGCACAGGGTGCCCGCTCGCCTCCTTGGCTCTGGCCAGTGCCCAGCGCACTGCTGTTTCCATTTCCTCAGGTATTTCTGGGGATGGGCGAAGCTCGCTCCTGTCCAGCGATAGCTGTAGGCATCAACACTAGCACCAAACAGCTCGTCCCGCTCGTCAGTGCTCAAATAGGCTGTCGTGCTCGTGTGCACGTTAAGGGGCGAGGCAAAGAGTTCAACGTCAGCTCCTGTGGCGGCTTGCACCGCCTCCAGCAGCTGAGGTGGGGTAATCCCTTGTTGGAGCTGCATTTGGTCTCCTTAAGGCCTTCAATGTGGGCATTCCAACGGCGTAGCAGGCCTGCCACTTCTTCCTCAAAAGGCCGGCACGGAGCTGGCGAAACAGGTCTGGCCGGCCTTGCTGGGCCATCGCATAGCGCTGCCGCAGGTGAGCTAGGCGCGAGCAGGTGAGAGTGCCGATCCACCTGCCCTGGGGATCATGCACATGGGCCACTGGCTTTTGCCAATTGCCCGTGGCGGGAGCAGTGCGGATGATGTAGGCTGTGTTGTGAGGCGGGTGTTCAATGTCTAGCTCCGGGTGCACAGGTTGCGTGTCCAGCTCAATGAGGGAGTAAGCTTCTGGGCGGGTGAGGTCCCATTTATGTCGTGTAAATAAACCACCAACTCATGTTTGAGTGTGAGGCAGGCAACTCAGTGAAGCAGGCACCTCACTCACTCAGTAAGGGTACAGTATACTCGGGAGTATTTCTTGAGAGAGAGACGACGGAGTCGTAGATGCGCATGCCCTTGGAGGGCGCTGGCCTAGACCAGACGCACGAGTAATCGTCTGCATGCAGATCAAACAGGGGTGACGACACACGCAACCAGGTTCAGTGCTGGTGAACAGCCAAGCACATCTTAATGCTGATTAATGCAGGTGACGACGACCCCTAGCTGTCATGGTAGTCACTGCTGCCTATCTTGAGGAGATTTGTGAGCGGCCCTCTGTCCCATCCATGCACCTAATGCCCCGCCCGCCTGCACGCACCCCCACCCCCCAAAAGAAGCTTCCAAAACAACAACCCAGTATTGCATGCCTGCACACTTGAACGCAGGTACAGCATGCACGATGAGGCACTGCACAGGTGCAACTGGCTCAGCAGCTCCGTCAGCACACCCGTTTTCTTGAACATGTAGGAGATTGTCTGGAGGCAGCTGGCTTTCGTCTTCGCCCTACCACATGCCTGGCACCTCCTGAGGAGGGGTTGGTAGGTGGTGCCTTTCAGGTCATTGCAGGTCTTTATAGTCTTTGTTGCGTCGGGAAATAGTTGGTTCAGAAAAGGCATCCACCTGTGGGGAGGAGCAGTCCAGGGCAGCCATTTGCATGTTAGCCTACAGAGGCAGCGGCAGCTCCTGCAGGCGTAGGCGAGCGGGACCGCCAGCCCACTGCTAGTGGACGGGCAGCTTGTCCCACCAACGGGCCAGCAATCCTGCTATTGCTTGAGTCCAGTGCTGCTTAATGACACCCGCCGTTGGATGAACAGAGGCAACAGAGGCAGAACAGAGGGCTCTGACCCGGCGTGCAGGCACCTGCCTCCTTAGCAGGCTTTCGCTTGACTCACACGCATGAGCCGGCAGTGGCCGCCTCCGCAGTTGCCAAAGCTGTCAGCAACAGAAGCGCGGGGACGCCCAGCATGCGGGCCATCACGACCACTTGGCCGACACTCCACCTTTCGGTTGTCGAGTGATACAATCGGACTGGTGCAGATGGTGCTGAAGAGCATGAAAAACTGTTGCGAAGGAGTCACCGGCTCCATTTCAGTCCTGCCCAGTCCGCCCGCTGCCACCTGGGTCGCGTTCACATCTTGCACCGCTGACCTGCCGCTGGTGGCCCATCGCCGCTCGACCTCACATGACAATGCCGCCCCAAAATGTGGACCATCAAATAACAGCTTACACGTGGTGGGTACAGGTGACCGGGTGTTAGGACAGCGCCGACACCGTAAGTTGCGGGGTGGGCATTTTCTACGCACGTTGCAGGCGCTGGAGCCTTATCAATGAGCCGACCGAGGGAAATGACGAAATTGAGCCCCAAACATCAAGCAAGCATATTTAGCTTATTAAGCAAGCAATAAAGATGCACACTAAAAAACCAACAAACCAATGGTAAGAGGCGCATGGGTTTGAGCTCAAGGGCCACCTGAAGTGCAACAGCACCCCTGATCGCCCTTGGGCTGCGCACCTGCTGCCGCCTTCAAGCCCGGCTGCAGCTGCATACTCGGCAGCACCGAGTCCTGCTGCCACGCCTGCAACTGTGACGCAGCCGCTGCATCCACTGGCTTGGCCGCTGCCTCCTGCTGCCCAAACGGCGCCGCTACCGCTCCTGCTCTTGCTACTGCAGCGGCTGCGGCTGCAGCGGCCCCTCGCTTGCGCCCCAGCTGCAGAAATTTGTTGAGCAGCAGCGGTGGCATGTCCCCACCCAGCCCGCGCTCCAGCATGCCCAACTCCAAAAACTCAAAGTCACTGCGGGTGCGGAGCACGGAGTGGACAGGGCAGGCGGAGTGGGTGGTTTGCTTGGTGGCAAGGCCAGTTTGTTTGGTAGGTGGAGCGCAGCAGCTTGGTAGGTGGTGATGCACGCCACAGAAACGAGTTCCCCACCACGGGATGCAGGGGAGGCCAAGCAACACTATTTAGCCGTGTGCCATGTTGTGGCACAATGGTCAGTCACCCTGCAAGTTTGTGCAGTACCTGCCGTCAGCTTGCACACAATTGCACGGCACTTGGCAGGATGGCCGCACCTTAAGCTTGTAAGGCACTGGCTGCGCAGGAAGGCTGCCACAGCCGCCGCCCCCGTCTGGCCCTTTGTGTGCTCAAACACCTCACGCACCAACGCCAGCACTGCAGGCAGGACACAGCACACGGGGTGGTGGGGTAAAGATGGGGGGGTCCGGCCGTGAAGGTCTGGGCTTGCACAGGCCAAGAGCAAAGCGTCAAATGACTGGGGTGGCAGAGCCGGTGCTTTGGAGGGCAAACGGCAGAAGTTTGTGGGCAGCATCACAATGCAGCTGCGCCATCAGCAGGAAGTGTGGGCGGCCACTCCTTGTTTCCTACCTTCTGGCGGCAGCTCTGGATTTGCGTTACCCATCTGCTGCTGCTGCTGCTGCTGCTGGGCCTGCAATACCTGTTGCTGAGACGGCTGAGGCGGCAACGGCAGGGGTGGCAGCGCCGCCGCCAGTTGTTCCCACAGACGCAGCAGCCCGGCATTGCCTGAGGCACCCAGCACGGGGGGCGGTGGTGGCAGCATGCCTCCCGCCTGCTGTGTCTGCTGTGTAGCCTCTAGCGCAGCAGCCAGCGCCGCCAGGCTGGCAGGGGACTGCAGCAGCAGCTGCTCAGGCAGGGGTGTGCCCGCTGCTGCAGCAGCTGCAGCCAGTGCTGCCGCGGCCGCTGCTGTGCCCGAGGGTGCTGCCACTGTGGGGGCGCTGCAGCAGTCGCTGGTGCAGTCTTCGTGGGGGTGGTTGCATGTGTGGTGGTGATGGGGAGGGCTGTTGTGGCGATGATGGTGGTGGTGCGATTTGCAGTTGAGCGAGGGTGGCACCGTTTGCACCGTCTGCGCCACCGGTGGCATGGGCGGCAGTTGCGGCCTGCTGTGCTGGCTGACCTGCCCGGTTGTGCGAGCTGGCTGGTGGCTGTGGGCTGGAGCCGGCGCCTGCTGCCGGTGCTGCGACTGTGCGCCCCAGGCCGGCTGCTGGCTCACTGCCTGCTGCACCTGCTGCTGCGCCTGCTGCATCTGTTCCAGCTGCTGCCGGATGTCGGCAGGCAGGCGCCGGGCGCCAGGCGCGCCGCTCTTGGCGGGCTGCGCCCGCCGCCCACGCCGCGCCTCCCCGCCACCCATTATCGCCGCCGCCGACGCAGAAGGGGCTGCTGTGGCATCAGAAGCGGCGCCCTCTGGGGTGTAGCTGGGCTGGGGGCCCAGTGCTGTGCCTGCGGGGGCTGTGTTGCAGCCATCCTGCCAGCCAAGCTCAGCCAGATCCTCCTGCCGCTTCTGGGTGCGATCTGTGGACACGGAGAGAGGGTGCACTCAGTGTGGATAGGGGACGAAATGTGACACACACAACACAGCACGAGAAAGACTGCCTCTTGGGGCCACTGGGTGGACATGAAGGCCAAGCAGGCAGCCGACTGAGTTGTAATATATCATCATCCAGAACTGCAGCCACTCAAGCCATGCACACAACCAGATCTGCACACAAGCGTGACAAACGTTTCCCGGACACAGGTGGGCGATATAAAGGCAAGCCAGGCAGTCAGAGCGAGTACAAAAAGTCACGCAGCATGCCAGGCACGTAAGCTATCCAGCTAACCACCCACCCAGCCATCACCCACCCACCTCTGAAGGCACGGCGTGATTCCTCGTCTCCCTCCACCCACTTCCCAGCGGCGGGGCACCTGCAGTGCAGTGGTGCAGGCAAATGCACCGGTGCAGCACACGCATGCGCTCAGACCTTCAGCCAAATCCACAGCCACCGTCAGCTGCGCCTCGGGATGCTGCTGCACTGAGCCGACGCCTTACTCATTACGTGTGTGTGTTACAACTCAAACTTTGCCACGGGCACCTGTGCAGCCAGCATCACCGCTCTCATGCACCCAGCAACAACCCCCAGAACCACAAACCCGTCCTCCCTGCACGCACTTGCAGGCGCATATGCCGCAGCCGTATTTGTGCTGGCACAGGTCGTAGGCAGCTTCGGCATCAGCGGCCAGCTGCATCACGTCGGGGCGTTGCTTGCAGTCGGGGCAATTCCTGCAGCCGGGCGGGTGGCGGCGGCATGAAGACAAAACCGGGTAAGAGTCAGGGACATGTCGGGCTTGATTTGCACGGAAGCCAAGCGAATGATGGTTGCGGACATAAGGTGCTGAGAATAGCGCGTCGCGGTTGAAGGGAAGGGGTTGTGCATTGTGCGAATCAAGAGCCCATCCCGCACTTGCACAGCAAGCTGCCAGAATGGATAGGCCAGCAGGTGGGCCGGGCCGGGGGGGAGTGCCGGCGCAACATGCCTGCATCTTGCCTGCAGGGCGGCGTTTTCTTGCGGCACTGGCAGCGTCGCAGGTGCAGGCGGTTGCCGTCGGCGTCCAGCCGGTTGGACAGACCGTCGCGCACTGCGGGAGCGCAGAGGTGGGGGCGGGATGGTGGGGTATCAACACTTGCATGCCTGCGGTTGAGGTGGTGTTAGCCTTGACTTATCTCTTCGCGGTCGGGCGAGGGTGGAGTGCAAAGAGGCGCAAACCACCCTGCAATGGTAAAACCGGTTGGCGCTGTGCTGTGTGGTGCTGAGCCTTGCCCTGCTGATCTCCAACATAGTCAGGCGCCCAGCAACGACCCAATTACTGGCTCATAGGCCCGAACCCTCCCAATCACCCGCCAGCCAGCCTCCCTGTCAGCTTGCTCCCTGCCCCCTAACCTGTGTAGCTGTGTCGGCAGAAGGGGCACTCCTCTGGAGGTGCTCCCCGCTTGCGCTTGGTGCCCTGTGCGGCAGGCGCTGTGAGCAGACGCTCCTCCACCACTACTCCGCCACCACCCTCGCTCAATGCACTGCTGCCACCTCTGCTGCTGCCTCGCACCTGCCCTTCCGCTGCCAGCACTGCTGCCAGCGCTGATGAGGCCAGTGGGCTGACACCACGGCGAGAGGAGCCCTGCCGCCAACCCCCATTGGCAGCGGCGGTGGTGGCACTGACGCCACCCTGGCTGGCAGCAGCTGCTCGCCGCCTCTGCAGCTCTTTTGCCAGCAGCTCCGCCAGTGCCTGCAGGTGATATAGGGCCTCTCGGGCATCCCGCAGCGCATCGTGGGCCTGCACCATGAACAACCAAACACACAGCAACACGGGTGGGCCGTCCAGGGTGCAGGTTTGGGTGGGGCTGCAAAGCGGCTGAGCACAGCAGCAACAACAACCATCGCCTTCCATAACAGCGAGAAACCAGCTTGTTTAGGTCCCTCAAACACCAGGAACATCTGGTACACAGAGCAGGGGCTCACCGCCTGCGCTGCCGCCACCTTGGCATGCCACTCTGCCGACTTCTGCTCGCTGCGCTGGTCGGCACGAAAGGCGTCGCGAGCGGCGGCACGCTCCGCATCGGCCTGCAGCATTGAATCCAGGCCGAGCAAGATGAATGGCGGACAGCAATGTGTTGGCAGTGTCGAAAAGAATGGGACTGTGCGAGCTGATCGACCGCAAACAATGCACAGCGCGAGACTTGGTAGGCATGCGGCAGGCGGGTGCTGACCGCAGCCCCAGCTGGTGCAGCCAAAGCATGACACAACAGGAACAGTTCGCTAAGCTTGGCGTGCATTGACCCTGCCGCAGAGGTCATGTTCATTTTCATATGAACCAGTTCATACAAACAGAAGTGTACACAGGCAAACAAGCAGGCGTGGTCAGCAGGTAAACGTACCGCTTGGTGCGCATCCCGTGCCGCCAGAAAAACGCCGTCTGCTGCCGCCAGCTGTGTGTGCACGTCGGCAGCCCACTGCGCCAGCGCACTATCGTTATCAGTGGAAATGCGGGCTCCGTGCTCGGACACCACCCGCGCCATCACAGCGGCCTTTGTGAGGCTGCCGCCGCCGCCGGCTGCAGCAGCGCCGCCGCCCCCGTTGGAAGCTGGGGAGCTACCACGTCCGGGCTCGTCGCTGGCCTTGCGCACAACCTGAGCCCCCTTCCGCTGCCGCGCTGCTTGCAAACCTGCAAGGGGCTGCTCGCTGCTGCCCTCGCTGCCCCTGGGGCTGCCGTCTGGGTGAGAGGCGGCCGCCGCAGCCAGCACGTCCAGCTGCGCCATAGCCAGGCGCATATGGCCCGGCTTTGGGGGCGCCTGTGAGGAGAGAAGGTGTGTCGGCCGGGGCGCCTGTGTAGTTGAATTTTCGAGAGGCTGGCTGCGTCGGGCACACAGGGAAGGTATTGCGGGCGCGATGCAAAAGTCGCGAGTGGAAGATACGGCTCACGGTGGCGCCCGCGCCTGATGGCCAGTCCCAGGGATGCTGGCTGCGGCACCTGTGTCCCCAGAACCTCTGATGCCATAAATTCCCGCCAAAAGAAACGGACTTTATGCCTGAAACTGGAATAAAAAAACCATGCAGAGCCGCCTTGCCAGTACGTCCTTAAAAGGCAAGCCCTCTTTTTATATGGTCGCCGCTCTTGGACCAATGCCCACAGGCCAGTTGCGCTGACAGGGCTGCCGCTGGATGATGTGAGCATGCATTGCCAAATGCTGGGGTCTCAGTACACGGATGTGGGTATCAAAGACAGAGAGCAGCAATCCTTTACGGTAGATTGTTGTGCAGACCGTCGCTCCTCTTGCGAATCCTGGTGGCAGAGACGACTGCAATCCAGCATGTGTGGCAAAATAGTGACTGCAGGTGTGTCTAAAGCCTCGTCAACTTTACAGGAAGTGCACATCAGTTGGAGTCCTATCCAAACATGCATCAAACATTAACTATACTGCCAGCATTTGCCAGGCCGCAACCAGGGCCGCAGCCAGAAGTACCAGACCTCTTGATCCACCCAACAACAAAGAAAGGCAGAGCGAAAGGGCCACACTGGAACCCTAATTTCATCACGCCAACTCAGCGACCACCTTTCCCTTTCTGCCGAATTGAAATCACGTCCCGGAGGCGGGCGGCCGCTTTGCCTTTCCAATTTCTGCCAGCTCCACGGGCTTGAGCAGCTCCGCCAGCTTCTCCGCCTTCTTCCTGTCCCCCGTCTTGTAGGCCAGCTCCATCTGTGAGCGCAGCAGCTGCTGCTCACGCATGTCCTTGGCCTTGTCGGTGGTGCGCAGCTCGTCATAGGCCTGCACTTGGGGGTTGGGGGGGGGGGGTTGGGGAGGGGGGGTGTTTGTCCGGTTGCTCGCAGTGTATCAGGCAGCAATGGTCGTGATCCCAATGTTTCGACACTAAAACATGAGGATCTGGATTTGAGCTGAAAATGGATGGAGCATGGTGATTGCGACAGACCCCGACAACGCACACTGGCATGTACCACGCTATCGGCTCACACAGACCCCCACCCGGCATGCTGCATCCAGCCCCACCCACCTGCTTCATGCGCTCTGCCTGCTGGCGCTGCCGCTCTGCCGCCAGCTCACGCCGCCGCTCCGCTTCGTCGTCAAACACAAAGCGCTCCTCAGCCTGGCATACCACGGGCGAGGGGGAGGCGAGGGGGGTAAGGGTGAGAGGCAATGTGGGAGTTGAGGGCAGATGAGATGGCTGGAAAGCTGAAGAGATGAAAGCGGCGCACTCGGCGGTGGCACGCCGGAGAGGAGGTGGCAGAAGAACGTCAAGTAGTGAACCAGCAAGCAGCATCGCGGGCCGGGCCAGCCAAACACATGACAGGCGAAAAGCAAAGTCGCAGAGGTGCACAAAGTAACACAGGCACGGGAGCAAGCAGGCTGGGCGCTCACCCCTTCCTTGGCCGAGGATCCCTTGCGCGCCGCCTTGGCCGCCTGCTGCTTCTCGTACAGCTCCAGGTCATAGTACTTCCTGCGGTACAGAGACACCAGGCCGGGGTGGAACGATATATGACGCGGCGCAAGGGGGGGGTACCGGGAAGGAGACCGTGTGGGTCGCAGGGCACAATAACAGGTTGGAGTGAAGGGGGGACCCATAGCTGTGAAAATTAACACGATTGGGCGCTGCAATACATATGCTAACAGGGGGATGGAAAGCATACATCGAGCCAGGTGTGCCAGCACCCACTTGTGCGGCAGTGTGGCTGTGTTGTACTCCTCCATGTAATCCTTGAACATCTCCTTCTCCTCCCCGCGCGGCATCGCCTCAATGTCCACCTTCTTCACCTGCGTGGGAAGGCAGCCAGGACGGAAAGGCCGGGGGAGGCAAAGGCAGGCTTGGACCTTGTGCCTTCCTGCATTGTTCCTCAACATCAACCATATGCTTGGTGGTTCATTGGTAACCAAAGAGTGGGAAGTCTTCAAGCCTGGCAACCAATCGCTCCCCCAACTCCATGCCTGCTGTAATCAGAGCGCGCGCCCC
>JAAMXP010001335.1:0-17410 GCA_019693395.1 Ettlia oleoabundans | reverse complement strand
TGGGGCGGGGGGCACTTTGAGTGCCTTGGTGCACTGCTGCAAGTGACCACCATGTCGAACAACCTCCTGTTGCCACCATTGTTGGCATTTTTGAGGGCTGCTGCCTGCTTGCTCATGAAATGGCCCTGCCTGGCATGTTGCCCCTGCACGTACCTGCATTGCCTGCACCCATGCCCTGCCCCTCTTTCTCGGCAGATATACCGCGCTGAGTACTGGAGCAAGCAGCTGGGCGCGAGGCAGGCGGTGCCCATGCTGTCGGTGTCGGTGCTCATGATTGCGGCCATCAGCCTGGCGTCCACAGCGGCGGCACACCCACAGGCCACGCTGCACTTCCTAGCAAACCCCGCAGAGGGGGTGCAGCTATTGGCAAACACCCAGTAAGTAGCTAGGAAGCCGCGAGCGGCGCTTTTTACAGACAGCAACATATGGAGCGGCACATTAAGGCCTTTGGCTACCAACAGCCTGCCTGCCTGCTTGCCTATGCTTGCAATGCACCGCTTAAGGAGCAGCCGCCCTACATCCCGCATTTGGCATGCGCCTCATTACGTCGTAGCTCATGGTTTGCTGGTGCAGGCTGCCGTGGGCAGGGATCATATACATGGGCTGCGGCGTTACAAATGGTGGCCTGATAGCCGAGGTTGTGGCACTCCAGGTGCCAACTCCTGCCCCTGCTGCATGCCCTGGGTGTTAGAGTGGCAGTTGCAAACGCTGGGCTTGGTATCCTGGCACAATGTATAAGTGCCCAGCTGCTCATAGCAGGACAGAAGGCTGGCAGTGCTTATGGTATCGTCAAAGTTGCTTTGGTTTCCCCCACCTGCCTACCTGCCTGCCTTGGTTGATCTACTCTGTGTCCCCTGCTTTGAAATATGTGCTGCTCCACTGCCTGGCCACAGGATGTTAGTTCCACCGAGGCCGCCATCATTTACACGTTGGAGCCAGTGTTTGGGGCCAGCCTGGCCTACTTCATGCTGGGGGAGCGCTGGGGAACCAGCGGCTGGGTAGGCGCCGCTCTCATTGTGGCCAGCTGCCTGATGGCGCAGCTGCTGGGTGTAGAGAAGGACGACCATGCCGGCAAGCACGATGATCCGGCGTAAAACTGAGGCAAAGACAGCATAGCCCTATCGAGTGCTGCAAGGCTGGCCCTCCATGCCTGGCTTACCCAGTGACCCCAGCTACCGCTTCACTAGCACTAGCGCCCCAAATGCCTAGCCCTGTGGGGACCCTGCCTGTCTTCCTTGCAGTATTTAGTCATTTCAGTTCTCATATAGCAAGCCAACGTCGTGTCCGCCGTTTACGAGAAGCAGTGCGTGGCCTTGCGCATTTTTGTGGGCCCTCGTACCCCTCCCACCCTCCTCACCGCTTGCTTCTCTGCCAACAGATGGCTCAGCACTGCCAATATTGACTCCTTATAGTTAGATTACGGTTTTACAGCTGTATGATTTGTGAGGCCGCAAACTTCTTTGCAGCACTCCAGCTGGCACGTTATTGCTGAGCCCTTCTGATCTGTTCCACTACACCTCCCTCTGTTGTTTTCTTCGCAGTGGTCTTCGTCTCTTCCACCGTTGTGAGGTTCCTAACAGAATGTAAGGGCACCCAGTGTTGCCAACCAGGGCACCTGCCAGCGCGGCGGCGCCACTTCAGCGGTGGCCTGGAGCGGAATGTAGACGCACAATTGATGACAACAGTATACGAAACCATGTCCAGTCCCAGAAACCGTGTCTACTGGAGCGGTGGCGATGCAGACGTTCCCGCTGGAGGACGGAAGATGTCTTCTATCGGGTGTTCTGTGCCCAGTCCACGAAGCCCTACAGGCTAGTACTTTACTTTCATGGAGTTCCCAGCTGCCTTTTGAGTCTCTTTGACAGAAACCCTGTCGTTGTGGCCTGGGAAAAGCTTGTTCATTTGACTGCTGTATGCGATAACGAGGTGACAGGCGACACTTCGCCGGCATTCTGATGATCGCTGCAGTATTCGGAACCAAAACACAGTTTGTGTGTTTGGGTCTGCACCTGCCAGCTGCCGTGCACCCACCAACCCTCGCACTGTCTGCCCGCCTCCCCTCCCGTGGCGCTCCTCTGTGCCTTACACAGATGGAGGCAGAGGCATGGACGATGTGGGCAAGCAGCTGGGGTTGATGATAGTATCTATGGACAGGGCAGGTGTGGCCCTGTCTGATTATCAAGCTCCCCGCGACCTGCTATCAACCACAAGTAATGCAGACCAGCTGGCCCGCCACCTAAAGAGGACCGCGTCCTGCTGATGGGCACGCCAGGTGAGGCTGGTTGATGGTGGCCTCACTGCCTTGGCTGGCACGTAGTGTGTGATTCCCAGCAGCATCCACCAGCTCCAACGACCCCAGCACTTGCAATGGACCCTCCACCACCGCCCTCTGCCCCTTTCCACATTCAATTGGCCCTGCAGGCAGCGGGCCCTACGCGGCAGCCTATGCATCCCTCTGCCCGGACCGGGTTGAAGCTTTGATGCTGGTCAAAGCCATTGGGTCCACCCACTGGTCCAACCTGCCGCTGCTACGGGGCATGCACGGGTCTGACCTCCTGCAGTTCACCCTGGTGCGCCTGCCCCCCATGGGCCGCCTGTGGTCGCTGGACTGGATCATGGGCTACCTGGTACAGGTGCGTTAGGTGCTGGAGTGAGCAGTTAGTGCATGGGGTGGAGGGCTGATACATGTGTGTGCTACTATGCATGATAAAACAGTTGGCAGCAGGCGGCTTATCTGTGGTAAGGCATCCGTGGCTTGGCTAGGCATCGTTTCTGTATCGCTGCCTTCTTTTTCATTGTGTGTGCCAGCGATTGAGGCCATCACCATCATTGCAGCAGGCAACATCCTTCTGCATCCCTGATGCCCCTCACTGATCCACCCTCGCTGTCGCGCAGAACCATGCCCGCATTCTACTTGACTGCACTCCACAAGGCATGGCAGCTGCGGATGGAGAGGCACTGAGGAACGACCCGGAAGTGCGGTCGGCGTTTGAGCGCCAATCGACATTTTTCTTGGGCGCAAATTTCATAAAAGCTTGTTCCTAGCGAGAACTTTACAACATCAAAAGGCGATGGCCAGCGCTAGGCGTGTTTTCGTGTTGGGTTGGTGCTGCTGTGAACAGAAAGTGGCAAGCTACCCTGAAGTGTTGCGGGCATCTGCCACGCTGGAAAGGGCCACAAAACGAGAAGGGAGGGCATGGGTGACTGAATCATTGGTATCAGACAGGGCTAACACGCTCAACAAGAATGAGATTCCCAAACCCGGCTCACAAAACAGGTGGTAACCAAGGATTGCGGGCTACGAAGGGGCCAAGGGCAGGGATGCTGGTGGCTTGCAGAGGGGACCAAAGTTGCCACGCAGACAAAAGGATCAAGGCGGGCGACTAAACAGCAGCGCATGCCGGTGCTGGGCCGGAGCCCCGGCAAACTCACACTCGCACTCACCAAGGCGGCAATCCACACAAAATAGAAGCTTTGATCATGTGCGGTAGACAGTAACAGACCGCAGGTTGAGAGAAGGGCTGGCAACACTCGTGCACGCTAGACAGTAACGGACGCAGGTTGAGAGAAGGGCTGGCAACACTCAGCAATGGATGCGGTTGCTGCCCGGCAGTGAGGGTAGCTGTAAATCCAACTGCAGATTTAGCAGGCAGAGGCTGCAAATGTGAGGTGAGGGCTGCTGTTGGCATGAGTTCCAGCCGACATCTGGAAACTTGTGGCTGTGGACCTGTAACAATAGGGATGCATAAGAAGGAGTGCTCATTTCGAATGAGCGCGGCCAACAACAGACCGGAATGCACAGCCAGACTATTCAAAATACTGCACTGCCTTTCCGCAATCCAAAGCAATGGAGACTCCTCACCTAGCCATGTTGGAGCTGGCTGCCTCAATGTTGGCTGTCTGGCATGCTGAAGTTGCGGCCGTGGCCGGGGCGGCAGTCGACCGGGCGGGGGTGCTGCTGCGCTTGACGGCCGCGCCAAAGTACTGCACGGGCCGTTAGCAACAGTTTTCAGTGAGCAACCGATACCGCCTGAAGCCGAGAGCAGGCCCCCGTTGCAAGATATGGCGCGCCCACAAACAACAACAGTAACCACCACTGCCGAGGGTCGCGCGCACCCTGGCAATGAGACGAGCGTCGGAAGACAACATTGTGGCTCAAAGGGCTGTTCCGAAGGTGCCGAGACGGTTGGCACGTGGTTCCGGAGCTTGACTGGCACACCCCCTGGCCGCTCTAGGAGATATGGGCAAGCAGAATATAATAACGAGCGCAAAGAGTGTGGTTCCGAGGATGACCGGCGGTGGTTTCAATGCAGCGGAGGCCGCACCCGAGTACATACGTACTGCCCTGCCTTGTCTGAGTGTGGCGGCTGCTGCCCAGCAGCCTCCCTCCCAACAAGTGGGCTGATTGGTCGTGTGGGTTAGTCCCTGACCTTGATGTTTTGTACCGAAGTCGTCATAGCCACAGCAACCTTCGGTATTCTCAACATGGACTGGGAACAACCGCAGACCATTCCAAGGTACGCTTGGAAGCCGCACCCAACGTGCCTTACTGGCCCTCATCAACCCTCTTGCTGGCTGGCCCTTGTGCTGAATGCAAATCAACAGCTGAACAAGCTATCACGTGCAGTAGAGTGTTACAAGAATTATTTGACAAATCAGTGAATGAAGACAGTTAGCAAGCAAGGGAGATGCTGTGAATGACAGCACGATCAGCAGGATCATCAATGGGGACATACCAGCAAGGGTGCGGAGGCGGCTGGCCATGCTTGCACAGGTGCCTGCAAGGAGTGGGTGGTGCAGCACTGCCCAGTGTCAGTGGCAAACGTGGTGCACGAGATGGTCCCGTCCAGCAAACTCACATCCCCACTTTGTGCGGTCGAGCCATTGTAGCAACAGACAACCGGCAGACATGGTGCCAGCGGGCATCAATGAGCAAGCAGCACTAGTGGGCAGGTGACTCACCCTGGCAGGAGCTACCCATACGGCACCACGGAGGCGGCAGGGGTGGAGGGAGGGAGCAAGAGGCACATGGCACCCCACTCACGAGGCGGTGATGCAGCCGACAGATGGCAATGGACCAGGTGCCAGCCCATCAATGCAGCAATACTGCGATTACTCACACAGCATACAAAGCCCAATAAATGGAAAGCACAGGGGAATGCAACTGCAACGCCAAGGGGTTGCATTGGCCTGTGACATGCACCACCACACCATTCGTCCGGTCGCTGCAGGGGTGCAGTCCACACTACCTGGCCGAGCGCTGCACTGCTTGCAGCACCCCTTCTACGCCGCAGCCGCACCACAGGGTGCAGCCAGCGGCCGCCGCGGGCGCAGCCGCCCAGGCTGGCTGGCTGTGTGCTCAGGTACCGCCGCAGCGGCTGAGCAGCAGGCGGCGGAACAGGCCAGCCTCCGTGAGGTGCTCCGCCCTGGCTGCCTCCGCAAACCCGCCCCCACCCAATGCCTTCTTATCCCCGCCCGCGCCGCTGCCGCTGCGTTGGTGCGGCGCCACCCCCGCGGTACCGTCCTCCAGCTCAGCAGGCGGGCCCAGCCCATGCAGCAGGTGCACCACCTCCAGCCCGGACCTGGAGGTGGTGCCTGCAGCCGCGCCGCCGATGCGAAAGCCCTGCTCCTCCTCACGCTCTGCGCCGCCTGCTGCATGCTCCTGCAGCGCGTCATGCAGCACGGGCCAGGTGAGGGTTGCGCACTACCGGCAAGATCACTACATGTGCCAACAGGGCACAGAGCAGCGTTTGCCCACCCAGCGCTGGTTCCAGCACCCTGGCCTGATGCACAGCTGTCAGCCTGGAATGCTTGCGCCTCTGTGGCAGCCTACCTTGCTGAATGCGTGCCCCAGCCAGCCTGGCCACCCGGCCTGTCCCTGCAGCCCCAGCACTACCACCCGCTTTCATGCACACTCTTTCTGCCCTTCCCATCCTTGCCTCACCTCATCCGGCCACCTCACTCGCTTCTTGGTGGCGCTGCTTGTCCCTTTGCTCAAGATGCCGCGAGGCATGGCGGCGCTGCCGCTGCCTCTGCTGCCACCTGACGCCTTGGCTGCTACCTGCTGCTTGCCCCCTGCCAGCAGCTCCCGCCAGTCATCCACAGCCAACCCACCCGCACCCTTGCCGCTGCGCTGCTTCTTCTTGCGCCGCTCCCCCTGCTCCTGCTGCTGCCCATCCTCCTCGCTCCCTGCCTCAACAGCAGCCCAACGGCTGGCGGCGGCTGGCCTCGTCGAAGTCGGGGAACCCGCCTCCCCGCCCTCCTCGTCGTCGCTACCGCTATCGCCGCCCTCTATACTTCCATTGCCAGCAGCGGCAACGTCCTCGTCCTCGTCCTGCCCCATCTCAACCTCAGCAATGCCGTCAGAGCCTGCGGCGCCACTGCTGCCACCGCGCCCCAGCAGGCCGTCCAGCAGCAGCAGTGTGTAGACGGCAGGGGTGGGCTCCCACTCAGCCGACAGCCGATACACTTCCTCCTTGCTGCGACCATGAGTGCAGCGCGCATAGCACACCTGCAGCCAGGGCCAGGACAGTACCAAAACCAGAGGTGGAGGTTGCTTCAAAGAAAAAATAGGAGCGGACGTGACAGTAGGGGGGTTGGGATGTTGGAAAAAGAAAACTGATCGGGCTATGCAGGCCCATAGGCTGGCTCACACTCAAACTGATGGCCACCAAACCATCGGCAACCGGCACACTTTCTGGCTTCACACCAATGGACAAGTCAAAGTAATGACAAGTCAAAGTAACGACAACCTTTCCACCCAGCGGTTGCCGCCCTAGTCACTATTCTCCGGGTTACAGCGCCGTCGCAATGGCGCCAGTATCCCAGCCATTCGCCCCGGGGCAAAGCGCATGCTGCAACTGCACCAGCGCACTGTCACCCACCTGCGGGTCTGTCTCTGGCGGCTGCGCCACATACACCTCATACCCCGCTGCCTGACCAGCAGACCAAAAGTCCTTGAAGTCAGACACCTGCAGGCATCCCGTGACAAAGCGGCGTGACGTGGCAGGAGCACGCCAACCATCCAAGGCATGCATATGCGTCTTACCAAAGCCGCCCGCCGTCACGCGGTAGGATACAGCAACAGCACTGCAGGGCGCTCCCCGCCTGACACCAGCAGGGCAGGCATGGGCCAACAGGCTGGCGGGGGCCTGCCCTGCCTGCGGCTAGCCTGCCATGAAATGCCGTGGTGCAGGGCTGCTTGCTTGCCTTGAGTGCGGGTGCATCCACGATGATGAACTTGAAGCGTGCCTCCTCCACTGCACGCTGAAAGGCCTTCAGCAGACTGCGCTGGTAGGTGGCTGCAGGAGAAGGCGCAGGCGGAGGCGCGGGGCTAGTGCCAGTTTGGGGAGCCAGGCATGGCAGACACATCCTTGCCGCTTAGGCCTGCTGCCTTGGCCTCTAATAGAACTGGTGAAATAGCACATATAAAAGGCCAGTGGCACCAACGGCACTACCGCACTACACACTCCGGAACGGGCACACATTGGCGCAGGAAGGGTGGGGCGGCGGCAGCAGTTTTGAGTACAGGGCAACTGCTACTTAAACAATGTTTTGACTCGACAACATTAACGAGGCAACAGCTATCGATGAACACTTGGCAAACTGGCAACAAATCTGTATACAAGGGGCGGGCTCACCCTCCATCTCCGGCTCAAACTGGTACTCCGGCACCTCCACCTTGCGCTTGCGCCCACGACCGCCACCACCACCCTCGCCTGCACCCCCCTCATCAACCTCCCGCTCAACCTCCTGCAGGATCGTGAATTGGGCAATAGGAACACGTGATCGGGGGGGAGGTAAGCGCGTGGGAGGCTGGTTGTTGCCAGCCAGCAAACAATGACTGCTGCTGGCATGCGTGCGACGTTGTGGGGTTACTTCACAGGCAAAGGCGCAGCGCCTGCCACCTGCGACTCACCACTTGACCTGTACACCCTGTGCCTCACCCGCACCCCACTTTCTGTTACCTAATTCCCCTTCCACCCATCATTTAGTTACGTTATAGGAGTGAAGAAGTCGGTGAGACGGAACAGGAAGCTGGACCCCGCAGTGACCCTGGAGACAGCTGGCTACCATCGGCCCTTGGATGTAAACCCCTATCACACCCCATCCCACCCTACCAGGATCCAAACCCCACCCCACACCCCACCACCACCAGTCGCCCCACCCACCCACCTACCGTCATGAAGTAGTCGTCCAGTGAGAGGATGCGCGGCGGCTCACCCCCCGCACCAACCTCACGCTCGCGCATCAATCGCGCCACGTGGCTCTTACCGCTGCCCGGCAGCCCACGCAGCAGCACCGCCAGCCGCTTGGGTCGCTGCTGACGTGCGGGACCAGGCTGCAGCAGCGTCAGAGCATCCACACGCAGCTGAGGCAGCGGCTGAGCGGCGGAGGAGGGAACAGCGGCTGGCGAAGGGGCGGCGGGCCGGGGCACTGCCCCTGGGGGAAGGCCCAAGGGGGCTGCACCCCCATATGGGGCATGTGGTCGCATGGTGGGCTGGTAATGTGGCATGCCTGGCCCGTGGGGTTGGTAGTGCTGCTGCTGCTGCTGCTGCTGCGCCTGCTGGGGTGCCTGGTTCCAGGCGCCCGCTTGTCCCGGCTGCCCGTTGGGCTGCTGTGGGTACTGATACGGCTGCTGCTGCTGCTGGTAAAAAGCAGGATGCTGCGCTGTGGCATACTGCTGCGGCGCATGCGGCTGCATCTGCGGGTAGCCGGACATCCCTTGTGGGTGCTGCTGGGGCTGCATGATGGGCTGCTGCTGGTGGTGGTGGGGATGCCCAGGGTACTGTTGCTGTGGCTGGTACTGCACGGCCGCATACTGCTGCTGTGCTGGCAGCTGATAGTGTGCCTGCTGCTGCTGCTGCTGGTAAGGCAGCGAAGCTGCCTGCTGCTCGTATTGCAAACTAGGCGAAGCACTGGGGAGTGGTGGGTGCTGCATTTGCTGCTGTTGCACCTGCGTTGGATGCTGTATTTGCTGCTGATACACCTGCTGCTGCAGCTGGGCTTGTGATGGGGCTCCAGACGGCAGTGGCGGGCCAGGTGGAAGTGGCGGCGCTGCTTCAGCCGACGGTTCTTCGGGGGGCAGTGGAGGCGGGCCTTCTGGCAGTGGCGGAGCTTGCGCAAAAGGCTGGGGAGGCTGCTGGCCAACGGGACGGGCAGCTGGGTGGCTCGCCTGCGCCCAGCCAGTAGGCTGTGCAGGCGCCTGGCCGCCGCCTGGCGCGCAGCTGCCTGGTTGTGCACCAGGCAGTGCGGGAGCCGCATTATGCTGCAGCTGCTGCTGCGGTCCGTTAGCGAAGGCTGCCTGCTGCCATCCCCCTTGCTGCTGTTGCCACAGGCCATGATGGTGCACGTGATGTTGGTAGCCTTGCTGCGCGGGGTAGCCTTGCTGCTGGTAGTACTGAGGAGTCTGCTGTTGCATATACTGCTGCGGTTGTGCCGCAGGGTAAGCGGCGTGGTACCCAGCGCCAAACTGCTGGTGCGGCAGCATTTGAGACGACCCCTGCGCCAAACGGCGCTGTATGCTCGCACGCAGTGGAGTCGAGCGGCCCGTGGTGCCCCTATGTCGGGGTCGGCACTAGGCCTTCTTGCAGGTGCCGCCAAGGTGGCGGCACCTCTATAGTGCCCTGCCTTACTCCTTGCAGATCAATTTGTGATTGCAGATCAATGAGTGAGTCTGCCACCCATATTTACAAATTCAAAGCTGTGATATCAAGTCGAGCAGGTCATTCTCCTCGTACGTTGATTCGTGCTGCTTGGCAGGCAGCAGCCCATACGAGATGAAACCGGCACCACTGGCTGACGGAGGGTTGGTGAGGTTATAGGTGCTGCAGTAATGCTGCTCTGGCTGCATCATCATGCTCTCCACATCTCTTACTAGGTCCATCAAACTTCCATCAGTCATTAACTCCCTGCTGCCAAAGCTGCTGCCCCTGCTACTGCCACCATGGGATGGATGTGATGCGGGCGCAGAGCCACACTCGCTCACGCTCTGGCTCACAGCCACTTGTTGCTGCAGGTCTGCCAAAGGGGCACGCTTTGGTGCTTCGGAAGATCCTGGCTGCAGGTCATGGCAGCCTGTGCTGCCACCTTCCTTGACGCAGCTGGTGCCAGCATCCTCATCAAGGAACTGAGGCGGGCTGATAAGGTATCCGCCGTGTGGTCCCAAATTTGGGTCAAACACCAGCACCGCTGACCCACAGTCGTGACGCATTGCAGCTAACAGGCTAGCAATAGGTAGATGGGGTGCATTTGGAAGTGTTGTTTTTGCACTCTGCTCCCACTGCTGCCCCCGCTGTTCCCGCTGCTGCTGCTGGTGCTGTCTTGCGGCTGCCTTAGCCTGTGAGTCTGATAGAGCCTGCGCCGGCAACTTCAGGTTCTCCAGCTGCGGCAGCGCCTGCTGTGTCAGCTGTATGCCTTCAGGGTGTGAAACTGCAGCCATCCTCAGCCTGAATTCATTGCCGGCAAAGCCTGCTGATGTGTGAGCTGAGACGGGAGCTGGGTGCTGCAGGGTTGTGTGGGCATTCTGCGGCTGCTGCTCTAACAGAGTGGGCACTGTGTTATGCTGCTGCTGCTGCCCGAGAGCTTCACCAAATATGGCACCTGGCAGTTGATGGGATGAAGCGGCCTCGCATGGCCCTTCTGCCATTGGATTCGGTTGCCCGCTACTCAAGCAGCCATGGATGTGCTGCCCAACCACACCTTGGATGCTATCTGACACGTTAGAACTGTCATGGCTGCTGCCCAGCTGGCTCAGGCGATGAGCAAGCTGCTTTGCATCCACGCCTGGCCCAGTCCAGCCCGTTAACGCTGCACAGGTTGCTGCGTGAGTCGGCTGAAAGCCAGGTGAGACAGGGCGCGAGTTTGTGAGTTGCACTGTGGTGTCCAGCACACGGTACTTGTGCTGGTATGAGCGTAGCACGTCAAAGGCGTGCGACAGCTTTGCGCGCAGGCTGCAGGCATGGCGGGAGTGCTTGGCTGAGTGCAGTGCACTGCAGTGCGGGGGGCGCATCTTAGGCATACAGTGCAGCCAGGAGAGACGAACAGCAACATGCAGCAGGGCATTTGTGACGGGAGTCAGCTGTGTGAATGCACCTTGCATTCTCACGGGCCATGTCCATGTTCTGCTGCGTTAGCTGGGCCGCTCTGGCGGCCTCATTCGCCTCCTGCTTTGCTGCCACCGCTTCCACCTCTTTGAGCGCCCGCTCCTTTTCCACCACCTGGCGGATCAGACGAGCTACCTTCTGCTTCTCGGCAGGAGCCAGGTCCCTGAGTGTGGCACTGACACTCATTGCCGAAACCAGTCCAACTGAGTGGACCGGCCTGGTGCTGTGTCACGATAACAGGTCGTGACTGAAGCTGGTATCGGAAGCCAAGAAGGAGCAAAAGACGTTGCCCAAACTCGCACCGCGAACTGTCAACACCTTCTTCCGCGTCTGTCGGTGCATGTACCCTCAGTAAAGCCCAACGGTCCTTCTTCATTGTACGAAAAATGCTCACGGAGCATCAACAAGAACAGCCGCACGCGGAGGCCGAGCAAGGCCTGCAGGACGAGCAGCACCAGCAGCACCAGCTGGAGGCAGAACAGGCTGCTGCTGCGGCTCAGGCTGCTGCTCATGCTGCCGGCCTGGACTTGGGTCAGCTGGCGACGCTGGAAATCCCGCAGCTCGTAGATTACTCGGCGGTGCCTGCGGGCCAGCCCAACCTCATGTACGCGGCTACTCGGCACATATGAGCTCTGATGTTGGGTGCCCGCCATTGGGCGTCTTGGGTGCTTGGCAGTGGCGGCCCTTGACCAACGGTCGGCAAGTCTCACGTACTGTACCTTGAGGGCTATTTGCTACCTCTTCCATCTCTGCAGGCCTGCCATTACCACGCTCATCATGCAGATCACGCAGCACCTGTCCAGCCCTGATGGCAACTCGCAGCTGGCCCTGACGTTTCAGCCTCTAGTGAACATGGTGAGACCCGCAGCGCCCGGTGCTACATGTCCTGCCCT
Source organism: Ettlia oleoabundans (assembly GCA_019693395.1). Taxonomy (NCBI): domain Eukaryota; kingdom Viridiplantae; phylum Chlorophyta; class Chlorophyceae; order Chlamydomonadales; genus Ettlia; species Ettlia oleoabundans. The sequence continues at coordinate 5,412 of JAAMXP010001335.1, read as the reverse complement.
CCACCCGCGGTTTGTACTGGTTGCTACACACCTTCAAGCCCCAATCCGAGGTTGCACCACTTGTTAACTTGTGATGTGCTGTGCCTCACACATGCTATTGCAGGCCCTCACCATGCAGTTGCAGGTAAGGATTGGGGACGGTATGTTGCGGCACAATTCACATGATACAAGACATTGCTGCTGCCTAATTGTCCTGCTCTTGCTTACCCCAATAAAAAGCACAATATCGTTTCGAACACACTGCTGTTATTCCACAACTGCAGCATGGATCTTTCCCGCAATGCTGAAGCCCCTAATGAAGTCCTCTTTGTTGTACACCTGCCTGCCTGCCCTGCAGTCAGCAGTGCCTGACATGTCTGCTATGTACAACCTGTCCGGCATCTCCGCAATGGCAGCAGCCAATGCCGCCGGCGTTTCCCCCAACCAGCTGGCTGCAACTAGTGCAGCCTTTGCTACGAACCCTGCACAGGTCCAGTTTGATCCACAGGTGCGAGCAGGCCAGGCGAATGCACAGGTGTTTGTTTGACAGCTGCCCAATAGTGCAGTTGCCTTTGAGTCTCTCGATTCTTACCTGTCTGGATGCACAAGCAGACCCAGACTGCACCATCAGTGCCCAATTGCCCGCTGTTGGTGATTGACCGATTGTGGTGGGTGCTCTGCAGGTGCTGATGGCCACTGCCACGGCGGCCGCAGCAGCAGGGTCGGACGCAACAGCTACAACTGCAGATGCGCAGCCACAGCAGCAGCGGCGAAAGGGAGGTGGCGGCCGCCGGAAGCAGCAGCAGGTGCAGCAGGAGAGGGAGGAGGAAGAGGAGGAAGAGGAGGATGCCTTTGAGGAAGAGGTTGAGGAGGAAGAAGACGATGATGACTGGCAACAGTCGTGGAAGCACAAGGTGCATTTATCTCACTTGTTGACTGGCTTGCCGGCAGCCTGAAGTACATATTAAGCTGTGGCAACCAGAGCAGGAAGCCATGGTTGCCCTGGTACAGCTACTACGCACAGTATTGCAGAGCCGCTTCAGCGTTTGTGCAGTTCTTTAATCCTTGCCCTGGCTTTCCTTGCAGTGATTTGCCATATGGCTTGCACAATCTGCGTGCAGGGTGGTCAGCGTGGTGGCAGGTCAGCACGGCCACAGCGGCAGCGAAAAAAGAGCAAGCTGTTGCAGGAGTACCTTACTGATGACGATGAGGGGGCAGAGCCGCCACGCAGCCGACGCGCAGCAGAGTATTAACCGGCACCTCCTGACAGCCTGCAGCCGATCTGTTAGCCTTTCTTGACTTCAAACGTCCTTGACTGACTACCCTGATGACAACAGCTACCATGATGCTGGCACCAGCCCCAAGTGTCACTCGTTTACTGACTGGCTCTGTCCCACATGCCATGCCCACACACATGACTATGCACATCCTTGCATTATGCCTATGCTTCCTACCAGCCTGCCCAGCATGTAATCCTATTTCCGCTTTGCAGCAGATTACATGCTTTGCAAGCTGTGTTATCCCATGCTTGCATGAACTAATACCCAGATGGCATAGTCAAACTTAACACTTGCGTTGCATACATTGGTGTGTCTTACTGTTGTGGCCACCCTGCTGTCTGCTGGCGCTTGGCAGCAGGGGCAGTTGCTATTGAGGCCCACTGGGACTCACGTTTGGTGCGCCACCCATTACTGGCAGTCCCTGCTACAGCATGTGGCACCGCCCGTTGCGGAGTCGCTGCACCCGCCACCGTGGCCAAGGGTGGCATGCCGGTACGCATACTACTACTACTACTGCGAACCCAAGGTTTGCTGGCACACGCCGGTGCTGCATTAGCTGGCAGCTGTGTGCGGGCTGCTGCTACTGCCGCCGCTTTTACAGCAGCAGCGGTGGCCTGATCATGTGCATCCTCTGCCCTTTCATCCTCCTGGCGCGGCTCTAGCAGCACCCACGCGTCCTGCAGCTCCGCATCCCCCATGCACAGCAGGCAGTCCAGCTGCGGCTGTCTGCAAACCATGCAGAACAAGGACAAGTGAGGGCCTCTATCTATATCTTCCAAAACAGGAGGGAAGGGCAAGCAACGTTCCCTACTGCTGCCGGCTGAACCTATTGGCACGTGCTGACAGCCAAATTGCCAGCCCACGCAGTTATAATGAAAGAGCAGCACCACCATTGGTAATGTAGCACCTGTGCGCCTCTTGCAAATCCACCACCAAGTCAAGTCGCCGTCCTGCCCGCTTGGCAGGGGCTGCCGTGGATCGGCTGGCCCGCACTCGCACGTAGTGGAAGGCATGGTGCTGGGTGCAGCCAGGGGGGCAATCATCGTCATGAGCCACACCCACCGGCTCCATAACCCTGATAAGGATGAAGAAGATGGGTGTTTGGTCGGGGTGAGGCACTGGAAGCAGAACTTACTAAAGAGAGCTGGATGTTGGCAATCAGTTTTGGAGTGGTTGGCTGCAAGGGTAGCATGCCTTTCCCACCAAATGATGCCTCTGCGTCTTGTGCACTTCCAGGGCAGGTTGCTTGGCGGGCAAATGTGCACAACGGAGCTCCCAGTCACCTGCCCTCCTGCACCCCTGCCTCCAGTGTGTCTGTGATGCCGGCGGGGTCACCCTGCTCAAAATCCGCCAGCAGCACAAAGCACACCCTGCAACAGGCCGGTATTGACGGTGGTGGGAAAAGCACAATCGAGATGGATGTGTGGTGGTGTGTGGTTGTGTGTGTTTTTAGGGGGCAAGGGCAGGCATGCCAATGCCAAGCGCTCAGCGCTCATCCGTCGGACCGTGGCCTTGCGGACCAAGTCCCACCATGAAGCACTGCTTCCCCACCTGCGCCCCTGAAGCTCCGTTGCAGAAGAAACGGTGTCTTGGCTGCCCTGCGAGCGCTCTGCCACCCGAGCAACACCTTGCACCAGCCACTCTGGCGGCTGAGGCACGTCCTCCTCTCCCTCCCTTCCTTCCAGCTGCCCTGCTTCCTCTGTCTCTGCTTCACAGGCCGGGTGCTCCTTGTTGCTCCTACCACCATAGCCAGCCCTGGGAAGAAGCTCCACTAAGGCAGCAGGTGCCTGCTCGCCTTGCGCTGCCGGATTGAGCACCTGCGTATGCTGCTTCACCACACCTGGGCTGCATTGCACTTGTTTGTCTGCGCAGGCAGCAACTGCCTGCAGGGACGCCACAGTGACGTCGCTGTCGGCTGGCTGGGCCAGCAATAGAGGGCGGGGGTCCTGTGCATCAGGCACCCCCGGCTCCTGCTGGGGGTGATGCTGGCGCGGCAGCTCGCCAGCTTGCGCCATTGCTGCTACTGCTGGCATACCTGCCTGCTCAGCATCCTGCAGAACTATGCGCACCGTCGGCAGAGTGCAGCAGCTGCTGCTGCATGCCTCGGCTTTGTGGCCCGCTGCTGCCGACAACACCCAGCCCAGACTATCAAGGCTGGCCAGAGCATCAGCATCCAATGATACATGGCTGCCTAAACACTGTGCTACAGCAGCAATCCCGCCCTCCGCAGTGCATCCACTGCCGGCACTCGCGTGTTGCAGGCAGAGCGGCGTGAACAGGCGCATCTGGCTCAGCTTGTCCAGTAGCTCCTTTTTTGGACGGCTGCCTGAGTTGAGGCCATTGACCAACAGGATCTGCGGGCAGTGGGGTCGCAAGAATGCATCCTGTGCATGATTTACACTGGAGATACTTTGTGTTGCTGGTGCAGAACGAAAGCAACTTGCACGCCATGCAGGCTCACCTGCTTCAGGTCTGCTGCTTTCAGTATCGACTTCTCCAGGTCCGACAACATCTGCACCTGACCGCTGCCCTTGCTGAGCAGCTGCCAGAACTCCAGGTATCTCTCCAGGGAGATGGACACGCTGATAGGGGGCCCGGCTGCAGAAGCGGCAAAAGCAGGGTTGGCGCCTGTTGTAGCACTCGCGGGCATTGCGGCGGCACCCACAACGGCAGTGGGCTTGAAGGTTGTGCCCACTGCAGCGGAGGACGGCCATGCAGCAGTGGCTGGCAGCTGCGAAGGTATGCGAGGAGGGGCAGCTGGCTGTGCTGCGTGGCGAGCAGCACATTGTGGCTGGGGCTGCTGCTGCCCGCGCTGCGGTGGTGGAGGAGGGACGCCGCCTAGTAGAAAGCTATTTGACCGCCCTTGCCAGCCTCCTGATGCAGTGGTTCGTTTTTGGTTTTGTTGGAGAGGCACTGCCTGGTTGTTGACAGGGGGGGTGTCGTCAAAGGAAAAGGGGTCGCTGGCGGCAGCGCCGCCGCTGACGAGTTGAGCAAGCGCTGCCGGCCCTGATCGCGACTGTGGCACTAGCGGCAGCCCCACCGCCTGCGTCCAAGCGGTCGCCATCTTCCCGGACTTGGCTGGTAGTGCTGCTTGTGATGTTTGTGCTGGTGGGCCGTCCCAAAAGAAGTCAGAGGCCTGGCTGGCGACTCCCCAGGTTCTGCCAAACATGTCTCAAGGCTTTGTATAGCAAGTTGCGCTACTTGCAAGAGCCTATGAGGGCCTGCGCATCAAGCAAGAGGCGCTTTCGATCCTCCCAAGTACGCGTTCCAATCTGCCGGCTAGCGGCAGAACCCCATGCAGCCTTGTTTGTGTTGGTGGATGTCTTTGCTCCGGTCCGAACTCGTGTTCCTGTCTGGTCAGCAATAATCAAGCACTGCCGGCCTTTCCGGCTCGCTATTGACGCTGTTCGCCGGTGACGAACCACGCACTGCCTGTCGCAGCGGGTGGGACCTGTCATTTTGTGCGCTTTGGCACTGAGCAGCGCCAATGGAGGCTGCGGCTGCAGAGCCGTGCACCAGGCCTCGCAGCGCCCTGCACAGGCTTGCCTGCGCCGCGCAAAACTACGCCTGGGGTAGGCGCGCTGGTGAATCCGAGGTAAGAGGCATGCTTGACTCGACCGCGCGCGACGGCAACAGCGGGTTGTTGAGGGGTTGCTGCCGTTAGCGGCACCGCCTCACTGTCGCCATGCGCCCGCTCACCTGCCCCTGCAGGTGGCTCAACTTGTGGCGGCCGCTGGGCGGGAGGTGGACGAAACAAAGCCATATGCCGAACTCTGGTGGGTGGTGGTTATGCCATTGCTGTGGCTGGAAGTTGTGGAGCAAGTGACACAGTGCTGCACCTATGTTGGAACTGGTCACGCCATAAAGCCTTGAAGTGCCAGTCCCTCAACTGTTTCGTTTTGTGCTTGCAGGATGGGCACCCACCCCTCAGCACCCTCGCTGCTGGCAGATAATGGTTATGCAGGGCAGCCCTTGCTGACGCTGCTGCGGGACCGGCCCGAGCTCCTGGGTGCTGCCCTGCCGCTCTTTGGCTGCGACCTGCCCTTTCTCTTGAAGGTGCTGTCTGTTGGTACGGCACTTTCCATCCAGTCACACCCGGACAAGGCCTTGGCAGAGCGACTTCACGCAGAAAAGCCACAGGTGGGTGGGTGGG
>JAAMXP010001328.1:0-10438 GCA_019693395.1 Ettlia oleoabundans | reverse complement strand
GCATGTGACAGCTATCTTAAAATTGCAAGCTCAGTCAAGATAAGTTGTGCGCATGTTGGCAGCATGTTGCAGTATATCGTGCATCACCATTATCTCTGCGCAATGTTATGGGTACAGGGGAACCAGGCTGCGCCCAATGAGGCACCCCTAGTTACTTATTGACCTAAGGGGGAAAAGGAGATCTATGTTAGTAAGTGGCACCTAAACTATGTCACTAGTACAATGCCCACGGAGAAGTGGTAGCATGTGCTAGCTGCATGCCTAAATGTGCAGGGTAGCCCATGGCAGGCGCCTTGGCGAGAGTGGCTGCAGCACAGCTGCACAGCCTTTGCCAAAGCTCAATACACTTTATGGGATTGAAGGCGGGATAGGAAGGCAGGAATGGACCGTAGGTGCGAAAAGCGCAGGAGGATGGGCGCCGGAGTGAGGGAGACTAGAGGCAGTGCGCCAGCACGGCGCCTGGCCGGCATCCCGGCAGCAGCAATCGTCTCCGCCAGCCTTTCCACCCGCTCAGAAGCCAGCTAACACATCGTCGAGGAAGGGCACCATGTCATAGTCATACAGACCAATCCTATACACAGGACGCAAGCAGGAGGTCCATCACGAGATGGTGGCAGGCGCATAGCCAGCAGGCAGGCAGGATCTGCTTAGAGTGAGCAAGCTGATGTGCAAGTGCCAATAAGGTGAGCCTCCCAGCGGGCCAGGCTTGGTTGGCAGGATGCATGACTGTGACATGTTGGTCAACCAGGTTGCCTTTCAGCTAAGCGCAGAACCAGCCGGCCGGAGCAGAGCCAAACCGAGTGCATCCCAGTTCGATCAAGCAAGGCTGGTACCAGTCAGGCAGAATCAGAGAGCGGAGTGGAGGTGACCAGTGCAGGTTAGGCAGGGTTGAACCAAGCACCCACTCTGGTGGCTCGAGTTGCGGTGGCAGCATCAGGGTGTGCAGCTGCTCCTGCTCCTCATAACCGCTGGCAAAGCTGCCAGATGGAAGACCATCCAGCATGGGCGGCTGGAGGTGCTGGTGCAGCCTCAAGTATTCCTCCAGAGGTTCCTCAGATGGCACCACAGAACCGGAGGAAGCTACGGTGGCAGCCGCCGTGGTGTTGGCACCGGCGGCAGCAGGCGCCCATACGTGGGCGTGGGCGGTTGCTGCAGGCAGTAGGGGAGTGTAGACGTCAAAATCTGCGGCTGGGGATTTACATGATGAGTTACTTGTAATGTTAGGTGGCGGCAGGGCAGATTGAGCAACTGGAGTAACAAAGACGAGTTGCAACAGCTGGCGCATCTGCCGGCAGTTCCTGGAAACATATCAGCAGCTGAGGCAGACAGAAATTCAACCTAAACGGTCTCTCTCACGGCACCTTCACCAGCCGCAGCATTGCTTGGCTCACCTGGCCCCTTCATGACAGGCGCCACAAGCTCGTCGTGCTGGGGCCCTGGCGCAACACAGCCGACAATGACGGCTGCCTCTGCTGCAGTGGGGGCAGCAGCAGCCGTCCATGCAGGCTGCGCGGTAAACACTGCAATCTCACACCCACTGCTTGCGGCCTGGTTGCTGTCTGCTGCCAGGTTTGCATTGACCTCTGCCACCACAAGCAAGTGACATTCAGCCTTGGCCTGCGCATTGGTACCTCTGCTCGGCACAAAGCCGGCTGCCACACCAGAGCAGGTGCCGGTGGCGGGCACCAGCCATTGCTGTGAGGGCTGGAGGAAGGTGTGGGCGGTACCAGCAGCGGCAGGCATGTGCCTACCCAGGCTGCTGAACGTGCCAACAGTCCGGGATGAGGAGTCCTGCAGGTGTGGCAGCGGGAGGAGACAGCCAACGCGGGTTGCTTTTGGTGATGGAACCCATCGTCAAGGTGAAACCCAGCACTAACAACCCAGAGCTGATACCATTGCAGCAGCAGGGCGCGAAGATGAGGCGGACCAGCTGTGCCTGTGCTGACTCGCTGATTTGGGGGGCGTTTGCAAGGCAGTGTAGTAGGCAGGTGCGGGCGTGCACAATGCGATAGTCGGCTCTGTGCACCGATCAGTGGGCAGACTGACGGGTGTTCTTGTACTTCTGCTTGATCTTGCCAGGGAGACAGAGTCGGTTTGCCACCCCTTACCTTGGTGCTGCAGTGGTTAGCCTCCAGAGATGGCTCCTGATTGATGCTGCCGCTGCAGTTCACATCCACCAGCTTGCTGCTTGGGGCCTCGGCCGCGTTGCCCAGCGTGCCGCATGCCGGCAGTTGATCACCCGACTGTACCAGCGGCGGTACGCCTGTGCATGCCGGCAGTGAATCACCCGACTGTACCAGCGGCGGTACGCCTGTGCATGCCGGCAGTGGGTGCTGGCTGAGCGCTGGCTCTATAAGCTCTGACGCCAACTGGCAGCGAGCCCCGCTGGGAGGCGGGCAGCGCTGTGCCCTGGTGGAGGGCAAGGGCAGAGCAGCACAAGGGCTGCCTTTGACGGGCAACACCTGCCTGGCAACTGGGTCGCTAATGACTGCGGTCCCCAGCGGCTGTAGCTGCTGCTGCTGCTGCTGCTGCTGCATGTGCTGTGTATGCTGCACTGGCGGCTGCAGCTTAGCATGTATTGCCGGCTGCTTATCTGCGGCAGCGGGCGACTGGGTCAGGGCCTCGCGCCAGGACTTCCTTGGGCTCAGGCTGGGGCTGGAACTGCCAGCCGCGGGGCGGCATGGCTGGGGTGGGATAGGCACAGGATGGGTGGCAGGGAGGCTGCTGCGGCTTGCAGGAGAGCGCGCCTTGACCTGCGCTCAAGTGAAAGCAAGCAGGCAGCCTTGTCATAACCCGGCACTAGGAGTAGAAGCCATGAATCTTGCCGACTGTTACCGCATCAATCTGTTTGGCGGTGCACCCCCATGCACCAATGGTTCGGTGGCGCCTGCAAGGGCGAACACACCAACTACAGACAGCAAAACAAGCAATTGGCACCACCAACACAGCCCACGGCGCCCACGGCGCAAGTGCACCGAATGCAGCGCAGGCTCACCGTCCCCTTGCGGCTGTTGGACCGCCTGTGGGCTGCAACTCCTTGTGGGCGTGAGGTGGCCTTAGGCTTGACAGGTGGGCCAGCTCCAGCTGCCTCCTCCGCCGCCCACCCCTCCCAATCTGTGGGCAGGCGGGCCTCCAGTGGGATGCGAGCCGCGCCCGTGGGCACGTCGTTGTTGGCCAAAACCCTGCAAGGTGCGGCAGGGTGAGGGTGAGGGTGAGGGTGAGGGTGAGGGTGAGGGTGAGGGTGAGGGTGAGGGTGAGGGTGAGGGTGAGGGTGAGGGTGAGGGTGGGATTCATATGCTTGGTTGCTTTGTGCTGACAGGCGTACGGCACAGACTTGACAGGAAGAAAGAGTACATTAGCGGTCAATTGGAAGAGCCAACCAGAGCCAGCACCCTGACCTGATGGGCGGGCTGACTGCGGTTGTGAGCAAGCGGGTGCCCTGTCGGTTGTAGATGCCGGCCACCAGGCGGAAGGCGGGGGCATCCACGTGGGTGCACGCCTCGTCCAGGGACAGGTACATGTAGCGAGGGTCCTGCGCATTTTGGAACACCCAACCAAGGGATATTGTAAAGAACGAGATGAAGCATACCTGGCATAGCGCTCGCCTAACAACTGCCGCTCTCGGCCCACAAAGAACAAGCACCAGGGGCGGAGAGCACAGGTAGCCACACCTTTCTGTTGCGTTGACCGCATGATAAGCTGGGGGGCTCGCTGTTACTGGAGGGCTGTTGAGGTGGTTCTGCCTTGGGCTCGCCCCGACAGGAGCGCTTACCCAGACGGCCCAGGCGCTACAGCAGGTTACAGGGCGGCAGGCAACCACTGTTTCAGCACATCAACAATGTGCTGAAACAGGAAGATATGTGCTGAGAAACAGGGCTGTTCATGGCGGAGCCTGAGTGGCGTGACCGTTCCAACAAACTGTAGGGCAGCTGCTGGTTTGGCAGCTTACGGTGGGATCCATCAAGCAATGCTTGTTGTCGGCCAAACTGTCGAGATCCGCAAAGTATTGGCTGCAACATGCGCCCTGCCACTGCCCCACCTGTATGCACCGCAGCACGCGCCCCTCGCAACCCTTGCAGCAGTGCTTGCGGGTCACCAAGTCCCTGTAGTGTGTGTGGCACGGGTGGAGGCAGACACGGGGGAAGGTGTGATTGCGCCTCTCAGGCCTTGACTGAACAAAGACAAGGGAAATGGCTGCGCCCACCATACATAGATTAAGGGGATGCATGCATAAAGGAGTCTGACCGGATCTGCTGCCTCACCATGTGTAGGATTGGTGGCCCGTAACCGGCGGCCGCCCTCCCCCGCTGCCATAGCTGTCGATGCCGCCAGTTGGTACCGTGCTTTGGCCGTCGTCTGCCTGGCGGTCAAAGCAGAGGTAAACATGCACCTGCAGCTCCACGCCGGATTCCAGCTCCACCTGGAAGGCAACCGCAGAATCCTGCAGGCAGGATGGCAGGGAACAGGGGCAGGACATGCAGGGCAGTTGAGACTGCGGGAGCAGACAGCATGGCCAGACAGTCTGTTATCCCACATGCAGAGCAACCTGGCATTAGGCCTGGCAATGAGCTGCATCAGCTTACCATGGCCGTGCTACCACAAAATATCAGGTGCTTGCCTTTTGGGCCTCGGGGAACTCTGTTGCCCCTGCGTGGACCGCCTCCCGTACAGCCGCTGTTTGCTTGCAACTCTCCTGCCCCAGCAACAGCTCCACTTGGTTGTACGACCACCTCTTTTTGCCTAGCTTATAAGCCCTGAGCGGGGATCGCACAGGGGGGTCGCAAGAGTTGTGGGGTAGAAACGGCAGTGACGCTTCCTCGGCCACAGCTCGGGTCGTGCCTCGGTGGTTTGTTGCTTCCTTTCCCTCAATGCATCGCCACGCCTCCACCTTTGGGGGCAGATGAACGCGGCGTTGCCAGCTGCCCACACAGCAACAGCGACACAGTACGTCGCCAACCACTGACCTTTGTGCGCACATTTACCTGAGTTCCGGCAGCTGTACGCCTGGGCTAGAATGCTCACACCAGCTCCTTGGCAGCTGGGTGTGCAAGGGGCAGGTCACTGGCCCGTCCATCTGCTATTTCACCCCCGCCCAGGCCCGACAGGCGGAACGCCGTGATAATTTGTCCGAGTATCCAATATGACACATGTTAAGGAACGGCATGCAGCTGGAGGAAGGTGACGTGTAGTGCTGACGCGAGCAACGTCCCCCCTGGAGGACACTTGTGCCTCTAACAGGAATTTCTGACTTTTATTTCTCTTCTTAATGCTTCAAGAGCATCCCCGACATCTGCGACGCTGTCTACCAAGAGCAACCTCTCCAAACCCAAACCGAACGCTCGACTCCAGTAATCCGGTTTTGGGGAATGGCAGATGTGGATGCGGATGACCCCTGGAGCAGCGCTCAGGCGCTACTCAGCCGCACCAAGGTCGCAGACGTCTGCAAACCTGGGCAGAAAATTGTGCTGTTGGAGCACAACCAAACCATCGGGGACGCCCTGCAGACGCTTGCAAAGCACAACATCCTGTCCGCTCCAATGGTGCGTGCTGTGGCAGGGTTGTGCCCACCCGCCGGCCACCACTCTTGTAGAGTGGTTCAACATTGCAGTTTCCACAACAGTTGCAGGTCATATCTCCAGACATCGAGGAGGTCCAGGGCGGACAGATGAGCCCGCAACTGCTTGGGTGGCTTGATGTAGCTGACATTCTGCGTGGCTTTCTGCAGCGTGAGTCCCCTTCCACTGAAAGGCGGTAGACTAGCATTGTGCCGCGTGTTGGCAACTGCAGCATTGCAGGCTAGATCTTTTACTCTGTGCCACCACCCGTTGTGCCGGCAGCTTTCAGAACTGTGGGCGGTCTCTGGGCAGGTCTAACTGCAACTCTCCCAGATGCCTGACAAGGACCTGCGCATGCATCCCCTCAGCGCTGTGAGGATCGTGAAACATCGATTCACACAGGCATTTCTCTGTTTGTTGCGACCTGCCCACAGGCTGATCGCTACTGCTCCCATGTTTCGCCTCTCACATGTGTGTGCACGTTTGCTGCATGATTCTGCCCGTTGTTGCAGACCTTGAGGGTGGCGGTCAGCGGCTGCCCACACAGATGCTCAAGCTAATGAGCCTGCTTGAGCGGGAGGGGCCGGTTTACAGCAGCAGGCTGCTCGTCACGCTCAGGGGTGGGTGGCTATGTCGGTGGGGTACCAGGATGGCTAGCTGAGCGACTGGGCGCTGAAGAGACAAGTTTCGGTATGCACCGCGCCGGGATTGTGGCATTTGCCGACGCGATCCTTCCCTGGTTCCTCTGCCCTGCCTGGAAGCGCAGGATTGGAGGACAGGGGGTTAGTGTATCAGGCGGAGGGTGGCACCACCAGCCTGCTGGATGCCATCCGCAACCTCTTCCTGCGCCCTGTGGATGGGGAGACCAAGGCGCGCAGAGCACCCACAACAAGCACAGGGTTTGAAACATGCACTGCATGCTCTGCATCTGCTGCACGGCATGCCAACCACATCCCGCACACCTTGGCACAGGCGTGGGGTCCCAGTTTACCCAGCAGCCTTGTTGCATGCCTACATGTAGCGTGCTGACATGCGGACAGTAACCTGGAGCTGCTGAGGTGGGCTGCCCTGGAAGCAAGGAGGACGTGGCATGCCTGGCAGATGGCAATGTGCACTTTTACTCTAAGCTCACGTCTCAGAGTACTAGTGCACAATGTCATCTGCCAGGCATGCCAGCCGCTGCACCAGTAATTTGCGTGCTTCAAGCAGGAAGCGGAGGTCTGTCTGCGGTATTGTGTCATACACCTCGGCTCGCTTGCCCCAAAGGCTGCCGCCCTGTCCTGCACTGCATAGCCATTGCAGGTGGTGCACCGCGTGGCTGTGTTTGAGCCGCACGGTGAAATCACAAACATCATCAGCCAGTCAGGTGACTAGTATTGGACTGCAAGGCCACTACTACCGGATTGCACGCTTGCAGCTCTTTGGCCGCCTGGGTGGTGGAAGTTGCTAGCGTCCGCGGCTGTCTCCTTGGGCAGGTGGTAATCTGCTTACTGCCAACAACCCGTGTTTCGAGTCCAGTTGAAAGAAATCTGCCGATTCTACTTCCCGCCACTAGTCTTGATGTCTTGCTCTGGTCCACCCGTCCTGCATCCCCGCAGATGTGGTGCGCTTCTTGCTGTCTCATCTGCCTGAGCTGGGCCCGGTGGCGCACCGCAGCCTCGAGGATCTGGGCATGCTGACGGGTGGGTGGCTGGCTGGTTGCTGCTGATTGAGAAAGAAGAGGGAGAAAAGGGGGGCACGAGTTTGGTTGATTTTGGGGTACAGCCGTGTGCATAACGACTGCTGCTGTCGGTGCCGCAGCAAGGTGCATTCTCTTGAAAGTCCCCTCCTGTATTGGCCTATTCATACTGATTAGCGGCCCTGCTGGAACTGTATCTCATGTTGCAGGCAAGCCGCCCGTCCTGTCTGTTAACCCGCACGTGCCCGCCCTGCTGGCCTATGCACAGCTGGCAGCGCAGCAGGTAGGCAAACAGCAGGCATTACTCACAATGCATTCGTGATCCCAAGGCCTGAACTGCATGAGGGCGCTGCAAATCATGGGTCAACAGGAGTGCAAGGAAGGAAGGAAGAAAGGAAGAAGGCTTACTGCCTGCCGCTAACAGCTGCTGCTTTCAATGCTGCCAGTGCTGCCATGCTGCCAACCCGCTTATGGATGCCTCAGCTACCGCCGCGTGGCTCACAGCGACACCGTGCTGCATTAACTCGCAAAGCCTGTTGTGCCTTCTTATACGCCCCTTTCTTTCCGCCCCTCCTGCCCCCACGTGCAGGTGTCTGGTGCCCCGGTTGTGACGGATGAGGGCCAACTGATTGCCAACCTCAGCATCAGCGACATCAGGTGCGGTGGTTGCAGCCAAGTTTGTTCATGTTCCTCCCACTGCTCGTTATTACAGCAACAGGGACAGTTTGGAATTGGATGGGACAGCTGGGGCACAAAGCTGTCATGGGCCGACTTTCTTGTCATTGACGGGAGCAGCCTGGCGTTGCAATGGTGCCTCCACTGATGGCATTGCCTCTCCCACTCTGTCCTGCTTACATTGAGCTGGCCAGGTGCCCCACACATGCATCCCACAACGAACAGACCAGATACAAAAAGTCGATTATTCAGATTGACACCCAATCCCACCACAACCCCCGGTGTGACTTGCAGGGCCATCACCGCAGAGCAGTTTGGAGCCTTGGCGCTCCCCATTGCAGAGTTCTTGGCGGTGCAGCACAACACGGTTTACTTGGGATACAGCGCCGCCACCAGCCGGCACGCGCGCTACGCCTTCTTTGCATCCTCCAGCCGCTCAGGGGCTGCTGCCAAGGGGGACATCCAGCTGTTCACGGCACGCAGACACACGTTGCTCGCCGACTTGCTTCGACAGGTGAGTCGTGGGTGGGATGTGGGTGGTAATGAGAGTGGAGTGGTGGGTGAAGCTGTGCTTGTCATCCTACGAGCACTTGACACCGCAATGCTGCCCTTTAACCCGCCCCGAACGCTTTCTGATCGCTTCAACCCACTTCATTTGCCCTTTGAGCTCTTTATTCTTCTCTATATGTTCTCCGATTTGCCTGCAGTTTTTTGAGCACCACATCCACCGTGTCTACGTGGTTGATGGGGAGGAGGCGGCGCCACGCGTACAGGCAGTCATCACACCCACAGACGTGCTGCGCCTGGTGGCTGGGGTGTACTAGCTCTGACAGCATCATTTGCCATCATTATCAATACATCACACTTGGAGTCCTCCAAGCCAAATGAACTCAAGGGTGTAGCGGCAAGGAGGCAGGGCATGGAAAGGAGTGAACAGCTAGAGACCAGCCGCATGATTTGCGGCAAGGGGGACCCAGAGACTTTAGGAGGGCAGCCGATGGTTGGGCTGCCAAGTGCATCCACCACAGGATGAAAGTGAAACGCGCTTGTACAGATGCATTATATATCAGCACGTGTCAGAGCCCCCCCCCGCCCCCCCAGACAACAACAACACCCACCACCCACCAAACAACTTACCTACCCTCCACGACACCATTGTTACCATCACCAGCGCTAGCAGCGCCACACAACGACACCAATGTTGGCCATGCTGTTGCACCTGAGCAAGTCCAGCCCTGCATGATACCTTTGTCACCATAAATGATTAATGCCCAATCCCTGTTTTAACCTGCCACATCCACACATAAACCATGCATGGTTGGTCTGTTACTTGTGCACCTGCGCTGTACTCCAGTCCCAAGCAAGAGTGCTACACTGTGCGCAGGGCGGGCAGCAATTGCGGTTGCAATTGTCGTGTTACAGTTTTGTTAAGCGGCCGTTGGGCTGGTGGCGTCTGCAGAAGTATCTAGTAGCGATGCAGAGGATTTGTGAAAGGTGCAGACATGGAATGGCAAAAGTTGCTTAGGTTGGTGGAGAGGAATGAAACTATTACCGTACGGATTAAGCACACAGGGACGGAGGCACACAAATATACGATACGGCAGCCCAGCAAGAAGAGAGGCTGGCAGCATTTGTGATGCATGCTGATAGTGCTTGCTTGCACCAATATGATTCAGATTGCTTGCACAAGGATCATGCAGGGCTCTGAGAGATGTCACATCGCGCTGCAGTGGATGCCACAGTGCCGGAGGCACGCAGCGGTGGAAATCATGCTGACCAGCTGAGGCTGCAGAAGGATACTTTTACGGTGCTTGTTCAGAGCTTGCTGGGAAGAAAGCGCAGTCCTCCTGCTCCGGCCCGCTTTCGCTCTACTCTGAGCGCTGTGCGTACGACTTGAAGCCCTTGTCCCGAACATCAATGCCCACCATGGGCTCACCCAGGTCGCAGCTCACCTCCGCCAGGATGGCGGGGTCGTTGTAGTGGGTCACAGCCTGCAAGGTAAAGCAGGGAACAAGTTTGGCGTTAACTATCACAAAGCCTGCGGACGCAGAACAGCCATCAGCAAAAAACCACGTGCACGTTGGCCGTTCAAATGCAACTGTTTTGCTGGACTTGGCTTATCTGTCAATCACAGAATGCCTGCCGGCTGTCATTTACTGAAACAAAAGCGCCACCACCCCGCACACCACTCCATCACCGGCACTGCCGAGATGCCCACCCACCTGCACGATGGCGCGTGCGCGTTTGGCTGGGTCGCCGCTCTTGAAGATGCCGCTGCCCACAAACACGCCGTCCATGCCCAGCTGCATCATCAGGGCCGCGTCGGCGGGTGTGGCCACGCCTCCAGCGGCAAAATTGACCACAGGCAGGCGGCCCAGGGCCTTGGTCTGCCGCACCAGCTCAACAGGGGCGCGCAGCTCCTGCAGCAGGCAGTAGGCAGAGGATGGCGCGTGGTGGGAAAGATGAATGGGGGAGAGATTAAGATGGTAGTAGGAAGGGTCAGGAAGTCAAATGTTAAAAGGGCCGGGGG
>JAAMXP010001326.1:0-11382 GCA_019693395.1 Ettlia oleoabundans | reverse complement strand
CCACCCCACTGCGCACAAGGCCCCCCACTTCACCCCATCCACCGCCCACCCACTTTGCCCAAAAATACTCTTGGTTTGCAGCACACACTGCACCACACTCACCATCCCCTCCAAGCACTTTGGCGGTGCAGTGAAGGTGAGGCGGGCCTTGCAGGATTTCGAAGGTGCCTGGACATGCGGCCTGGCAGTGCTAGGCGGCGGCGCCTGCAGAGGGGGACGACAAGGCATGTGCGCAAACAAGGCAAAAGCACGGCGGGAGGTGAGAGCGCAGCTAGGCCGAAATCAGCAGAGTGTTGGGGCGGATTTGGAACTGGTTCGTGAGGGATTACTTCCGTCAGAAATGCTGAAAGCGACAGCGGGGGTATGTATTGGAGGGATTGGATGCGAAGTCAGCAAGAAGGGAGCAGCCTTTTCGACCAGCAAGTGGAGGCAAAGGCAGGTGACAACACAAAGTAGTATACGGCAGGTGACAAAGAAAGCAGGTGACAACACAAAGTAGTATATGGCAGATGACAAAGGAAGCAGGTGACAACACAAAGTAGTATATGGCAGGTGACAAAGGAAGCAGGTGGCAACAAAGGCAAAAGGGACGCAACAGGTGGCATCAAAAGCAGGTGGCAACAAAAAAAGCAGGCAGCAGGTGACAAGATAGGAAGAAGGCGCAGAGCGCACCTGCTTGTTACCCACCGTGGTAGAGGCTGTTGCGCTTGCTACGCTGGTCTCGCCATGTGGCGGGCTGACTCCTGCAGATGCTGCTGGTGCTGCTGCTGAAACGGCATCAGCACCAGCGCCGGCAGCGGCGGCGGCCAGGTACGCCTTGATGCCATCACTGGTGCTGGAGCGTGACTTTGGCTCGCCCCCTGGTGCAGCAGTTGTCCCACTGTGTCCATCCACCTCCTTGATGAGGTCACCGGCGCTTGGCCCCTGCTCTAGCTGGCCCGCTGCTGACGCTCGCTCCCGTGGGTCGCGGTCAACCGCTTGTGCTGCAGAGGCTTTAGCAGCTGACATTGCAGGCTCGCCCTGTGCTGCCACCTGTGGTACTACCGCCGCTTCCCCTGGTACCGCCGCTTCTCCTGGTACTGCCGTTTCTCCTGGTACCGCAACATCTGCTGACGTGGCCGCCTCAGCCAGTTCACCTACCAGCACCGCCGCTCCCACCTCGTCTGCTGGTGGTGGGGAAGCCTCAGTCCTCGGATCAGCTTTGCCGCTAGTTGTAAGCGAAGGGCCATTAAGCTCCGGCTGCTCCTCCTGTTTCAGACTCTGGGCCCCTGCATCGCCACCCTCCTGCCTGCTTGGTTGGCCACTGTTGTCCCTGTTGCCTGTGGCAGTGGGGGCGGCGTCAGCTGCCAGAGGGGCTGGCATTGGGCCCTCGACGGGCTCTAACGCCTCGTCGGCACGTTCTTTGCCCTCGAATGGTCTCTGCGGGTCGTTAGTTGTGGCTGGCTCGCAGTCCAAGAACGCGCCCTCCTCCTCGGGGCCCTCGGCCAGCAGCTGTCGGCCCAATTGCGTGCCGTCCATTGGAAATAAATATTTTTGGTGAAAATGGTATTATCGAGCCTTCTCGGAACAGAGTGCTGTAGGGATGAGGTTGAAAGCCGGCAGAGTGCGCGGTTTGTCTGAACGTTGTCGCTGAGATGATGATGCGACAGCTGTGATTTTCTTGTGGGCTTGCGAGCATTCCAAGAGGTCCCGAGGTTCAAAGCGCCAGCTTGGCTCGCCAAACCTTTCCAGCGGCTTTTCCGCCCATCAGCGCCGAACGTACGCGTAAATCGCCGATCTCCTGCCTTTCAACTGTACCAAGAGTCTTAGGGCATCAAAATACAACTGGCTTGGGGCTCGGAGGAGTGCGTCGCTCGTTCCTTTCGTCTTGGCGCCCCGCTACTGTTCAATTGGTGATAAACTGATTGAGAAATTCCAGAAGCACTTGCGGGTAAGCGCGCAACTCTCGTTGAAGGCCTGCTGGCCTGCCTTGCTTGCGAGTCCTTGCTTGCCCACGCCGCCATGCAGCAATACTGTGTTTCACTCTGCGCATCTTCTAGCTACAGGCATAACCTAGCGCCCTTGCCTGCCGTACCCTGACTGCCGCTACCGCTGCCGCCGCCCCCTGCCTGCAGGCACCTGGGGCTTGCTGCCACTTCCCTGCCTGGGCTAGCCTAGCAACAACAGCAGCGCAGCAAGGTCAGCACCAAAGGCAGCACCATGCCAACGAAGCGGGGGCCCCTGCTGAAGCGCATGCGCTACTACCTCTCCCAGCTGCCTCCGGAGAACATTTTCCCGCACAAGAAGCTCAATGCAGCATCGAAAGCCGTCGTCAACACGCGCGTCAAGCGGGACGGCATGCAGGAAATGGTGGAGGAAGTTCAAGACAACATCCTCTACAGCTACCTCTGCATGCTTAAGCGACGCGCTGCGATGGGAGGGCGCTAGTTATGATGACGCAGACCCTTGGATGGGAGGCCGCTAGAAAAATGGATAGTGGCTTCTGGCACTGGCAGCATACCTTCCGGCACGCCGGCACGCCGGCGCATCGGCGGTGGGCTTGCGGCCCCCAGTCCATAGCTTCTGCTGCATGCAACCTCGCCTTCAGTTCACTCACCGAGTGCCGCCCCTCGACATTCGCTGTCTCTCCTGTTTCGTGCTGCCTTTTCCACCACAAGTGCACACTCCCCGCGCCCTTTTCTTGCTCACACTCTGCTGCTGCCTTTGTTGCAGTCTTTACTGCATCTCCTCCTACTGCGTTCGTGTTCTTTACACTGGTTCTGCCATTTCAATGGCTGCCTCTTCTCCAATACCCTCGACTCATCTGCATCATTCAATTGAAAGCGCACAAAGGTAGTCGCAGCCACACCAAGTGGGAAACTCGTATAAAATCAAGCGAGGTCTGTTTGGCTGGCAGGACTGGAACTGCTATGGGTGGTGGCACCACGGTGCTGGCTGAGCTGAGGCACAGGCACGAACATGGGGGAGCAGCCATGCAAGCAGGCCAGTTACTGGTGCAAGCTGGGCAGGTGCATGGGTGTGATGGGAGGGAAGGAGAATCAGAGACGGGTAAATGCGAGAAAGGGCAGTGCATTCATTCATTCACGTCTGATTGTAACTCCCCGCGAGCGGGTATCCTTGCGCAGACTCTGTAACACCCCTCAGTCAGAAAGGGCAGTGCCCCGCTGCTAGCCGTCGCATCAGCTGACGCCGAATTTGCACAGGCACTGCAGCACGCATGCAGAAATGGCATTGCCCCTAGCACCTTATTTGGTCAATCGAGTCTTCAGCTAAAAATTTCTGCTATATTGCTAGAGCCAGCATGACGCGCCGATTTGCTGCATGCGACCCCCGGTGCCTGGGAGTGGTGCAGCAAGAAAGAAGGGTCAAGGGGCAACAAGCCATGCTGCTGCACGTGGAGTGAGCAGGACGTGCCGCAATGCGACATGCTGCAGCTACACATCTCTTCCACGTGCCTGCCATTAGGTGAAGATTTGGGCCCGTTTTTACAGGAACAGCGGGCAAGGAACGGCTCTGCGGGCAACAGCCTATGCTGCAGCCGGCTTGGGCTCTACTCACAAGAGCCAAAAAGGGGAAAAAGCTGGAGCCTCAAGCTGGGCATGAATATGGAGATGCATGTTGTCATTGTGTGAGTCATGATCCGGGTAATGTAGAATAAGGTGGAACTGGTGTGATTGATAGTAATATAACAACAAGGGGGCACAAGAAACAGGTAACAACGTGGGCTGATTGTTGAGTCAATGAGTTTCAAGACGAAGAGGGGGGCAAGCCTCATGTGCCCTTGTGCTTTTCTCCAAACAAACAAAGAAGGCTGAAACGAAAGTGCTGCTATGGTAAATGCCGTTCGATACACTGAGCTGCTGACGGGTGCCCTCAACCATCGTGCGGCGACAGCTGCTGCACCATATCCCTGCAAGCGAAGGGAAAGGGTGGAGCACAAAGCGGTTGGTCGACACCTGCCTTGCCCGTTTCACGAGAACCAGCTGCTGCAACCCGCAAACAAAGTGTCCATGGCATGACAACCATAGCTGCGTTCGCCGGTGCAGCTGGCTGTGCTTCACCCCGATGATTGGTGGCCAGCTGCCTGTCCGTACACTCAAGACACAGCCCCCTCGTTCCCTCGCACACACCCACACCCACCCACCCACATATACCGGCCCCCGGCCCGCAGCGCAGCCTGGGTGCCCTGCCATCGCACCTGAGCTGTGCCGCAATCTCGGCAAACGTGGGCCTGTCTGCCGGGCTGGTCTCCCAGCAGCGCTGCATCAGCTCCGCGTAAGCTTGCATCAAGTGGGGGGGCAGCTTCTCTAGTCCCGGCAACAGCTCAGACGGCGGTACCGGCAGCCGCTTGCCGCCAAGCACCATGCGGGCTAGCTGCAGCGGTGCAGGGACAGTGAAAGAGGGGAGGGCAGGGCAGTTAGGATGGTGTGATGGAGGGTCAGAGTGGGATGAAAGACCCTTGTCTCGCTTGTTGACCGAGGAGCATACCCTTTGGACTTGTGCACAAATTTTTGTTCAGCAATTGCTGTGTCAACCATTTTCATGGGTCACTACCCATCCAGCCGAAACACCGGGAACCCCCCCTCGCTATCCAGCCAGGCAGCCTGCAGCAACTGCGACCATCACCAGCACTGCGCTCAGCTGCCACCTGCGTGCAGCAACTGCGACTGGCACCAGCAATGTGCGCACCTGCCAGGGATTGATGGGTATGAAGTTCTGGCACCAAGGCAGCTGGAAAGTCAGCATCTCCCACATCACCACACCAAAGCTGAATACGTCGGATGGAGGCGTGGCCTGGTCGCCCTGCAGAAGAGCGGCAATCGTGGTGGTAGTGGTGGGTGGGTGGGTGGGTGGTGGGAGGCCCAGCAAGCGCATAAGAGCGGTGAGGGTGAGGGTAGGGCCAGGCAAAGCAGAAGAGAAGCAAACGGGCAACCTATACTACCAATGCCAATTTTGCCACTCCAATCACCCTGCACCAGCGCTACAGCAACCCTCTCGCCATCTGCATACCTGCAACACCTCCGGCGCCAGCCACCTTGGATTTGTGACCTCCTGGCTCGCGCTGTGGTCCTCCCCGAGAATCTTGGAGAGGTTGAAATCTGCCACCTGCAACATCCAAAGGCCAGCAGAACAAAATGGGGTGAGGTCGCAGCAAACGTGCATAGCACTGGGGTGGCAGGTCGAGTGGCCACTTGGCAAGTGCATTGGTCACTTGCAATGCAAGAGGAGTAAGAAAAGCTCCTGGCAAGAGGAGCAAAAGAGGCACTGCAACCACCGCGGCACAGTGGATGTGTGCATTGCATTATTGGGCGCTTAACGTGCGTCCCATATGACAGCTTAAAATGCATCACGATGGCATAACCCAATGATTGATGCAAATTTTTGAAACCGCGCACCTTGACATTCCAGTCCTTGTCCACGAGCTGCAGCAGAGGGAAGTGGCATGCATATCAGCAGGTTTATTGGACAATGGTCATGTGCAAGACCAAGTTTAGGTGGAAAATTGGAAGAAGAGTAATGCACCGGCAGGGTTGCATAGGCGTGTTCATTAGCGGTGGCTGCACAGCCAGCAAGTCGCTGGGTTGTCTTCGCAGGGCAAGCCAGGCACAGCATGGCATGTAATGGACCGACGCACCAGGTTGGGAGATTTGAGGTCCCTGTGCACGATGGGGGGCTGGTATGAATGGAGGTACAGCATGCCCTTGGCAGCATCCAAGGCCTGCATGAGGGCGAGAGTTAGTAAGTGGGTGGGTAGGTGGGTGGGTGAGCTTGTTGGAGCGCCCCGCTGCATCCCTTCGCCCCGCCCCACTAGTCAACCACAATTCCTGTCAACCCCTGGCTCTAGGGTTGTACACCTTGGTTACAGCCCACCCACCATGGCCAAGCGGCGATGCCACGATAGCTCCGCTCCCATTGAGTTGGGATGCCGCCGCGCTTCCCTTAGGCAATCAGCCAGACTGCCTCGCGAGCAGTACTCGGTGATAAGGCAGGGAGGCGCCAGGCACGTGCCCATCAGTTGCACGCAGTTGGGGTGGCGAAGCGAGAACATCAAGTCCGCTTCCTGCAGGCGGCAACGGGAGGGATAACACAGGCAGCGAAGCTGAGATTGAATACATGATACAAAGAAAGGGGAAGCTCACGCAGGGGGGCTTGGGTTGGTCAACTGCTTTCCTGCTCATGATACCAGTAAGGGGCGGTGGGCTGGGCAAAATGCAAAGAATCATACATGGCGGGCAACTGCTGCACCCTGCAAGACCATGCCAGCAGTTCACGCTACACAAGCACGTGTCGATCAGCCACCAGCAGCAAACGCTGGTGGCTGACCTCCTGCAACCACGTCAGCACCCCTCCGGCCCCTTCCCCCCTCCCACCACCACCCACAGTTACACACACACCTGAACCCATGAAACTGACAGTAGATACTAGCAAAAGCAGCCAACAACCAGGACCCAGAGAGCCATCAGATTGAAGGAATGTAGCGGCAGCATACGCTACAAGACTAACCTCCTGCAGCCGCGTCAGCACTGGGCTGGGCTTGGTGAGAGCCTCTGCAATGGAACCTGTGTCCTGCAGCTGAGCCACTGGCAGCAGCAGCTTGACAGCAACGGGGGTGGCGTGCCACTCGCCCAAGTAGACCTGCACTCACATGAAGGGGCAAGCGGAGGGCAGCGGAGGTAAGCCCACAAGTGAACCACAAAGACGAATACATGTGTACGGGATGTGCATAAACGAATACGCAAGAGGGTATCAGCGCAGAGGGCAGAGCAGGTGACACAAATCTAGAACAGACTAATGCTGGAGTGGGATCCAGCAAACGGAGCAGAGAAGGCCAAGACATTTACGAAGAAATGCATAAAAAAGGTTGCCTAATATGCACAAGCCAGCAGGCGGCAGGCGGCAAGGCAGGCGGGCAGACGTGATCACAAAATGTCGCCCTTTTAACATTGCACAGAGAACAGGTTGTGACAAGACGCGGCAACAGGTTGTGGTGAAAAAGCAAGGAGGTCGAGAAAGAAGGGGACAAGGAGGCAGCCACGACCCACCCTGCCAAACGCTCCCTCGCCAATCTTTCCCTGCAGGTGCAGCTGCTCAAAGGGTATGTCCCAGAGCGAACTCTCCGATGAAGAAAGCGCGGTACGGCGCAGGGAAGGCGTGAGGGAACTTTGTCGGCTGACGGGAGGCAGCATGAGGGCCGAGAGAGGTCCGTGTGTTGGCGAGCCGTCGCCACTGCCGGGCAACTGCAGGACGGGGGGCAGGGGAGGAAGTAGTGGCAGCAGTGAGGAGCTGATTGGAGACTGTGCCGCAGCAGTGCTGCTGCTGGGACGCAAGGGAAGCAAAACAAGGGCCCGCAATCCCGTGCGGGTCTTGCCAGCCAGACTTGGCAGAAATGAGCAAGCAAAAGCGAACACACTACCTCGTTAACATTCAGAATCCTCTCACCCGTGAGCGGATATATGACAGGAACAAGTCCTCGCTCTCGCTGCCGCCGCCAACGCCACTGGGGTCCAGGGTGGTGATGCTGCAACCAGCAAAAGACGAAAGGACCGAAGCAGACGGTCAAGGCAGCGCAAGGGCGGGGGATACAGCAGCGCTGCGGCGAGCCAGCTTGAGGGATGAAGTCGAATGGGTGGATGTGCTACGGACTAAAGGTGGACCGACAACGCACTTAGGCCCGCTGCAAGGCAGTCAGTTCTGACCCTGACAGACAGATAGCGCCTCTTGTAGCACAACCATACCAACAATAAACACAGGGAAACCAATATGGCAATACCTACAAAAAGCTTAAATAGATTATTCTGTGCCCACTGCTAAACTCACTCATCCACCCACGCGCACACCACCCACCTGTGGAAGGGGTTCTTTCCGCCCGGCAGCACGCTGTGCCCCGTGCCCGGGCTGCTGCCCTCCCCCGAGCTCTGCCGCACATACACCAGCTTGCCGCCTTTACCGCCGCCGCCGCTGTCCCCGCTACCGCCGCTGCGTCGGCTCCCTGCACTGGCAGTTGCCTCGTGCTGACTGGAGGCATCCTCGCTCCCAAGATGGAGCACCACATCTGCTGCCACCAAGGCGCCGACAGGCGCGCCAACGCCCTTGCCGCATACAAATGACTCCAAATCGCTGCTGACCTTGCCCATGCTGGCTACAAGAGTGGCACGGGAGCTGCCACCTGGCTTCCCAGGGTCAGCCACCTGCTTAGTGCCCGCCCGGCGACGCCACCACACCAGCACCGCAGCCAGCAAGGCGCCTGCATTGGAAGCGCAGCAGGGGAGCGGGAGCAGGTGCATAAGCACAAGACAGCACATAGACTCTCCCCTTCACCAAATGTTGAGCTGCGCCTTGCGAGTTAGCACTTCCCAACTGCTGCCATATCACTGTGCATGCGCAAGGCCCAGTGGTAGTGCATCTGATGTGCCACGTGCCACCCCAGAGTGTTTGGTTGTCAGTAAGCCAATGCTTCGCTTAGCCTCCACACCCAAGCCAGCCCCAATTGGTCAACACTATACAATAGTATAGGGTGACACAATCAATAGGTCCAACTTAAACAATCCACCCGCAATCACCCCAACCCAGTCGAATCAGGTAAAAAACACACCTGCAGCGACCACAGCGCCCACCGCGATGCCGGCAATGGCGCCAGCACTGAGCCCATCGGAACTCTCTTCCACTGGGATTGGTGCCGGGGAGGGCGGCGCGCTGATGTCTGCTACTGTATTTTGCAGGGAGTAGAGCGCTTGGCCCGCTGTATAACTAAAGTCGCCCACACCCAGACCTGCAGACGGGCAGTGGAGACATGTGGCAAAAGGGGACTTGATTGGCAGAGGTTGCTTGACTTCCTGCGCTGATTGCTGTCATCAATGGCAAGGATTTAGAAGGAAGAAAGGGGTCACAAGTACGGGCGCTGTCCCCCCGCCTATGCATCCAGGCAGATGATCCGCTGGTGCCGCTTTTACAATGCCATGGCCCAAAGCCACCCCCAAACGGCCCTTCACACAAGCTGCAAATTTGTCACCACCACAATCGTTGCCTTATGCAACACTGCCGTTGCACAGCTGGATGCCCCAGGTGCACAAGAAGGGGTTGCAAGGCACCATGATGGCCACCAGCAAACTCCTGCCAGACGGCTGAGCAGTGATGAGCGGCAGTACATCGAAAACACAGGAAACCCGCCCACCTGTGAGCTGCATGAGATCAATCATCGCCAGGCTGGGTGTGACGACCGAAAAGTCCTCATAAATTATCCCCTCCTCGCTGCCGTCATCGCCGTTCTCCACAGCCCGCGAGTTGTTGACAAGAACCAAAGAAGCCTGCAGCAACGCCAATACGGTTGTGTGGCAGGTTGGCTCCAGCTCCAACAAATCAAGCCCCAAAGCACTCCTGGAAGTTTGCAGGACTCAATTTCATGACACAGGCCATGACCAGCAAGCAGTGCATGCAGAATGCCTCACCTGCTGGAACAGCTCCGCATCTGGCACCACCAGGAAGCTGTCCAGGAACAGTACCTGCGGTACCACAATGCCCGCAGATGGCAGTACCAGTTGAGAGCACAGGCATGTAATAGACACATGCCAGCACAGCATTGCACTCAAGTCAGCGCCCGGCCCGCCGCTCAGCCGCTCAAGAGCATGCTTCTCCAGCATTAGGCGATGCTGTCCAGCCCGAGTGAAGGAGAAGCCCGGGAGGCAAGCAATCTTCCCCAGCATGCCATGCCAGGACATGATCCCATCATGTCACACAAACCCAACTCATCCAGGGAGTGATATGCCCCGCACCTTGTGGCCGTCGGCGCCAGTGACTGTGGGCCAGATGGGGGAGCCCACCACCTGCACCCGAACCGTGCGCTCCGCAATTGCCTGCTCCCCATCACCCACATCTGCAGGAAAATAAGGATTGTAACCAACTCTTGTGAACAACCATAATCATAAGGACAGGAGCGCTTAGCAAAGCACGATGCGAGGAAAGAGAAGGGTGAGTTGCATGCGGCAGGGTGGCGCTGGTGATAAAGACTGTGCCATGGTTGGGAACACCCTGGGAAACTGGTGGCAATGCAGAGGTCCCACATACAACCACTTGCAAGCATTATCACACTTCTTGTGATCCCACCGTGTTCCACTTCACCAGGTCAGACCACTGCAATCCTGTGCCATTGTCTCATAGCCAGGCCAACAACTAGCGGGGCAGCGCACCTTGCTGCCAGGTCTCGGGACTGCATGCTGCTAACCTTTCCCCTAGGCAGCACCCAAATCCCGTAGGCAGCACCCAATCTCCTTGCAAAATGCCGAAGCAATTGCTGACTCACTTGTTGAAATGATGCCGTGAAGCACCAGCGTGCTTTTCTTGTAAACGTTGATCAGGCCGGAGACGTTGCTCCAGTCCAGCACCACGGGGCGCGCAGGATCAGCTGTAGGCCAGGCAAGTAAGCACAAGAACGAGCATGTGTCAATGCTGCAAGCACGGTGATGACTTGGTATTTCTAGGTGCACAGCCCCCTCTGACTAGCGTACAACTCACGCCCATACAAGATAAAGACGTCGGAGACCCCGTTGCGCGCGTCAATCTGCTTCGAGTAAATTCGTCAAGCAGGCGCTGTTTGCCCAGGGACATACAAGCTTGCAACACACCTGCGTGGATCCACATGGCTCCAGACACGTTGATGGGCAGCGAGTACTCCTGGAAGTGGAAATCGCCAGGGGCAAAGGCCAGGTCACCTGCAGAGACATTTGGTGGTGCAGCCAAGCACAGAGACAAGCGGTCAGATGCGAAGCGGACCTGTGCAATAGCAAGGTGCACGAGCCGTGCCAGACCTCATCTCTCCACTGAGGCAGGCGGCCCGAACAAGCAAGCGCATCCGACTGAATTTTGGTTCCACCCATATGCTGCCACATGCTGCACCATGCTACTCACGGCTTCAGGCATTGCAACCCGCGCGGTAAGAGCTTGCCGTGTTAATGCCGCGCCACATGTGTGAGGCTTCAACCTGCCCCGCTTTTACCAGCCTGTGCACCTGTCAAAGCATGCACACCCAGCGTTCGCTGCACTCACCTGCCAGCGTGATGTTGCCTAGCCCCCTTGCCATCGCCTGCAGAAACTGCGCCCCGTTTGCCACAGTGGCGCTGCCAGGGTTGAGGCTGCTCCACGGGGGCTGCCCATGCCAGTCAGCAAAGGCTGGGGGCAATGCATCCGCATCCATCGCATCATCGGCTTCAGGGAGGGACATGTGTGGGCGTGGAACAAGTGACGCAAGAGCTGGGTACATGTTGGGTGGTACAACAACAGCAGTCCCTCCCTCTGCGTGCGACCCGTGATCACCGTCCACTGCGTTTTCTGCGCTGCAACCCCATGTTCATCCCTCAACCTGCCGGCCTGGCTGCTCAAGTTCAACCC
>JAAMXP010001324.1:0-17227 GCA_019693395.1 Ettlia oleoabundans | reverse complement strand
GGGTGGGGGTGGGGGGGCGCGCGCGGGGGGCGCACATGCAGGCCGCTTGTAGTCTTTGTTCTCATATCGGCTGGCACCTAACGCTTGCAGGTCGCAACTTTTGGAGCTCTCATCTGTCAGCCTCTGCTTTGACCCCAGCACCCTGCAGCTTATAGACTGTACGCAAGACAATATGTGTGAAGACGTCTTTGCTCTGCCACGAGTGGGAAAGGCAAGTGGCTATCTCATGCAGCACACAGCCTTATGGAGAACCTGTGCAAAATGGCCCACACTGCAGCCAGGGCTCCGGCAGGCAGCATGCAGGAGTGCCGGTAGAATGAAACTTTGAGATGATAAGATATTGCATCCGGTATATATATGCTTTACTTTGCTTGGCCTGCCTCACAGACTGTCTCACCCTTGGTCTTGTAGCCTTGCCCGTGCTGCAGCCAGTGTCAGCGCAGTGCGCTCGATTCTTTCCAGGAGCTGGTGATGTGGAGCTCACTCCTACCACGCCCAGCCCCGATCCTGTGCCGAGCCCATCTCCGTCGCCCTCACCCTCACTGCCGCCACCACCGCCGCCTCCGCCCTCACCCCAACCACAACCACCACCATCACCACCGCCGTCGCCGCTGCCCCCCTCGCGGCCCCCACCCTCACCTTCACCACCACCACCAGCACGTCTGCCAGTGCCTTCGCCCTCCCAGTCAGCAACCAACGCTCCTGCACCATCCGAAAGTGAGGGACCGGCCCAGGGACAAACAACACCGGCAGTTGGTTCGCAGCCCAGCCCTAGACCGGCCCCCGGCGTCCCTGTCATTGGCAGTGCTGTCGGCCAACCACCCCCTGGCCCTCCCGTCATTTCGAGCGGCAACGGTATGAGCACAGGGGTGGTGGCCGGCATTGCGGTTGGCGCTGTGCTGGCACTGGCGGGTAAGCAGGCCGTAGGCAGGCTGCCTGGTAACCATGCATGTGCAACGGGTACACATCAGCACTTGCAATGTCCCACCCCACAGTGGCTTATTGTGACCAACCTGGTTTGCCTGCAGTGGCAGGGCTTTTGGCCTTGGCTCTCTACAGGCGCCATCGCAGGAGGTCTTTGGGACCAGCTATGGACGCCGGCATCAGCGTCAGCAAGGCTAACCCTGACGTGGGTGAAGCCGTTGTAGATTCCATCCTCAAACCGCCCCCAAATGAAAGCGGCAGCGGCAGCGGGAACGGCCCTGGCGCTGGTCACCTTGGCACCGGGGGCGGGCAGGTAGCAGCCACAGCTGCGCCCTTTGGGCCTTTCCCTGCAGCCATGACGTACGGAGCCACCGTCCCGCCTGGTTATGTCTCGCTGCAGCTGGGCAATGAAGCTGGCACGGGCTCACTCGCCACCTTCCCCACTCGCCCTGAGGGCATGCCTCCGCAAAGTATCAAACCTGAGTCAGCAGTGCTGCTGCCTCAGGACTCCTCCCTACACACACCAGCACCTCAGTCACAGCCAGCTCATGCCAGCCTGTTCATGCCGCCAGCGCAGCGGCTGCCTCCGCCTTCACATGTGGCGGCGGAGTCCCTTGGCGGCGGTGCAGCTGGAGTCGTTCTTGGCGCCACCCTGGCTGGCGGCCCTGCTGCAAGTGGTACACTGGTGAGGCACAGGCAACCAGCGCAGCACATCAGTCAGTGCTCTACATGTCTGTGTAACAAATCTGTGTGATTTCAATGGCGATTGGGTAGAAGTGATGGGTTGTAATAGGCTGTTGAATCAAGTTAGACCTTTACATTTTATCCCCAGTGCCACCCGCGTAGATGCCCAAAAGCATATGTGCCCGCGCCAACTTGCTCTCCTGCCACCTCTAGTCAGCAGCGGCATCACCGCTTGTATTGTTTCACAATGGCATGCCCTCCAATCCGTCCTCCCTCCCGCCTTGTGTGCAGACGCCTGTGGCCAGAGAGGAGCCGCTGATTCAAGCACAGGGCAGCACAACGCCTGATCGCTTATCAAGTCTGCCGGCAGGTCACCAAATAATAATGCTGCCCACCCCCCCAGCAACCTCAACGGTGGCGCATGATACGTCAACAGCTTCACCCTCCGCGCTTAACAGCCTGTGAGTGACTGGCAGCAGTCTGGCCCTGCCCGCAGCAAGTGTGTGGGCTCTGTTTGCTGCTGTGCTGGCCAGTATACCTTGCAAGGCTGTACGTCCAAACATACATTATTCAGAGCTTCGGAAAATCCTACGCACAATCTTGAAGAGCCTGCCTATTTGCATGTTTTGGTTGGTCGTTTCAATCTGCGTGCCTTGCAGCACACCCAGCGCCAGCGCGTCCCTGGCTCAAGACCCTCTTATGGCTTACATCCGCTCCCAGGCAAGCCAATATGGCTTCTCAGCCCAAGCTAGTCATCTATCAAACCACGATCAGTCATATGTTTTTTGCTCTGCTCTGCTCTGCTCTGCTCTGCTCTGCTCTGCTCTGCTCTGCTCTGCTGGCTCAAGTTGCATCTCCATCACAGCTTGCTGGACTCTTGGGCATGCTGCATCATACAATGTCTTTCTTCCAGCTGGCAGGCAGTGCGAAGCATGTTGACAGCCTTCACCCCCGGCCAGCGCACTCTTGTTCATGCTGCGTCATGTGCCATGCTTTCCAGGGCTGCCATATTGGACAATGCACCAACTGAATGTGATTCCCATCGCTTCTACTTGAGCATGGTACTGCCGCTTGCTGTTATATTCCCGCAGGTGTCCAATGTGTCAGTTTCTTCTGCAAACAGCGGTGGCTCACGCCCCAGCAGCAGCGGTGGGGTGGATGTGCAGCCCTGGACGCTGAAGTTCAGCGATCTTACCATCATCGAACCTGTTGGGGAGGGGAGCTTTGGCCGGGTGTACAGGGCACTGTGGCAGCAGACGGTGGTGGCATGTAAGGTGCTGCTCATGTCCAGCGCTGGCGGCATTATGACGGCGGTGGATGCACAGAGGGCCCTCAGCCTGGCATCACCTGTCATCACCAAACTGGAGCAGGTGAGGGTCGTTTGCTTGCAGGGTGGGGGCTGGTGAGATTGACCACAGATGAGCAGCAGGGATTTGGGCTGCTGGTAACAAGTGCTAACTCCTGCGTTAGCCTGCCCTTACCCCCCCTTCCCTCTGAAGGAGGCGTCCTTGCTGGCTTCCTTGCGACACCCAAACATTGTAAGCTTCCTGGGTATCTGCTTCACCCCACCATGCATCATCACTGAGTACTGCGCAAGGGGAAGCCTGTCAGACCTGCTGTACGACGCCAAGCGGGACGCCAGCCAGGCAGCGGCGCTGACCTGGCCCCGCCGCCTCGCAATGGTGAGCTCAGCTTGCAGCTCCACAAAACCATCATGCAGCACGAGTGGGGAGGTTTGTGCAGCAGGCAGGCAGCCAGGCAGGCAAGTTAGTCTCAGCATCTGTCATGGATGGTTGCGGCAAGGGTGAAGCGGCAACATTTTGGAAGGGGCGCAGGAGTTAGTGGCAACTGCTATCTCCTGCCCGCCTTTTGGCGCAGGGCTCACCCAGACCGTAAATGCCTGACTGGGTGCCCGCCTGCTTGACTCACACCCGTGCCGAATTGTACATGTGCTGGATGCTGCAATCGGCAAGTGCAGGCGCTGGATGCTGCGGTCGGCATGCTGTACCTGCACAACCGCCCAGCACCCATCGTCCACAGGGACCTGAAGAGCGCAAATCTGCTGGTGGAGGAAAACTGGAGGGTCAAAGTAGGTCTAATTCAGTGCTAGAGCGGTCCCTCTGCAGCTTTGGCATTGTGGTGGGTGGCTGAACGCTGCAAATGTTGGCTGGAGCGCACATGCAGCTGCCCGCCGCAGATTAACTCGTACACTTGCACATGCCATCTGCGGTTGTTGATTGTGAGCCATGAAAGGTGCGGGGCCCAAATACTGCTTCCCCAGGTGACAGACTTTGGTGCGGGTCGCATTATGGAAGATGGAGCCGCACGCAGCAGCAGCATGGCTGCAATGAACCCGCGATGGCTGGCTCCTGAAGTGATGCAGGGGGAACGTGCTACACTGGCATCAGGTGTGGCAGCGGCAGTGGAAGCATTTGATTTCTGTGTTTCTTGCTGTTGCGGGGTCAATTTGAAGTGAACAGGACTCGTGCATTGCTGAGGCAAGTGCAGGCAGTTATCTCACTTGCTGGGTGCTGCTTCTTCCTTGTTGACCATCCTGAGTGCAGCCAGCACCCACAGTCTATCTGCCCACCGCTGCCATGTGCCACTGTTTCGCGCCATGCAATGCAGATGTGTTCTCCTTTGCTGTGGTGCTCTGGGAGCTGATGACGTGGGAGACACCCTGGGGCGCCAGCAACCCCTGGCAGGTGAGGGGGGCGGCGGCTGTTTCCCTGCTCATTCACTGAATCTGCCCCTCCCCTTGCTGCTGGCTGAGTTGGTGAGACTGTCAGCTCCTCACCTTGGTCGTCAGCCCCTGCTTGCTCCGCCAGCTGCTACTCCTACAGTCGAGTTAAACAGTACCGCCTATTATGGTAGCCAGCAAGAGGCGGCCCCTTCGGGCCGTTCCTCTGCTGGCTTCCTCAACCCACGCCCAAGGGCGTATTCTTTCTTTCTTTCTTTCTACCGCCTATTGCGAGCCCCTTCTCTGGCTCCCACCTGCAGCTGGTGAGCCTGGTGCTGAACGGCGGGAGGTTGGAGATTCCCCGGCGGGAGCGGCTGCCTGGCTCCGACACTTTGATTTTCCAGGGGCTGGAAGCCTACACAGGGCTGATGCGGCGTTGTTGGGCGCAGAATTCGATGGACCGGCCTGCCTTCCCAGAAATCATTACTGAGCTCAGGTGAAATGGCCTTGGATGAAGCATGCTGGGGTTTGGGAAGCCGTTTCAAGGTTGCGAACAGTTGTGCCACTAGGACCATAGATGGGTAGGCTGGCGACGGCATTAGGGGCTGAAAGTAGCAGACATTTGGCAGTAAAGGAGGCAACAGAGGCGGTACTGAGAGGATTGACTTGCCTACACTGCCATGCAGGGCACTGATGGACCAAACCCTGGCAGGCGGCATCGGCAGCTTTCCACCTGCCGCGCCAGATCAGGCCCTCCTCTCTGCCGCCTTTGGTGCCAACGTAATTCTGAGTGCTGCCCGTCCGTCCGGCAACCTTAACCAATGATTGATCACTAGCCCACCCACCCCTCTGGTCATTCAACCCATGATGAAACCAGTCTGCTGACCTCATTTGGATGGATTGCTAGCATTGGTCCATCTATTGTGGTAAGAACGTAAGAAAGGGTGGCAGCAGCGCCCAGGGGAGAACCTTGCAGGGCTTATTTTGTGTCGCCCACCATCTCAAACCCACTCTTTGTTGGTTAACTGATGCCTGGGGCTGGCACAAAGTTGGTGCCTTACATTGTTAATGTTCATTGTTGACTCTATGACCCACCATTTTTATTCGGCTCATTGGGCAGTGTTATTGATGCATATGCCACAATGCACCCAGGGGCTGACGACGGCACTAAATGCATGGGCTCCATTCAGGTATTTGAGTATGTGGAGTTGCCGGGCACCGGAGCATGTCACTGACATTTGCATTGCATTCATTTTGGCTTCCATTATTGCACTATTGTCAGTAGAGTTGCTTTGAGTTAGAAAATACTAGCTCTTGTAATAAAGTCGCTGCCGCGCCAAGTCAACCAGTTCACAACTGCAGCCTTCAATTGGTCAAGCGTTGAAATAGTGGCGCCAGCCTGGCAGCCTGGAAGGATTCAGGCTCACCCACAGCTGCCAGTGATGTTGTGCTCTGCTGTCCATAGCAGCGCATCCATGAGGTAGTAGTCGCCCCATATTAGCCCAGTGGAGTGATGGCCCTTGGGCATGTTGAAGGTGCCGTTGCGGAGCAGCGACTCCAGGGGCTGCTTCCCACTGGAGGTATCCCAGCCAAGATACCCCTCTGCTAAGGAGGCCAGCAGGCGCGCCCCTGCTTGGGTGTAGATGGGGAGGCCGCTCAGCTCCCCAAGGCGCAACAGGCCGCTGGCAGCGATTGCAGCAGCAGAGCTGTCCTTCCAAGGCTGCATCGGCGGCGGCAGTTTGCGACAA
Organism: Ettlia oleoabundans; assembly: GCA_019693395.1. NCBI lineage: Eukaryota > Viridiplantae > Chlorophyta > Chlorophyceae > Chlamydomonadales > Ettlia > Ettlia oleoabundans. The sequence continues at coordinate 11,191 of JAAMXP010001324.1, read as the reverse complement.
GGCGGAAAGAACATGGCCGTCAGCATTTCGTCAACATCCAGCACACAGGAAACCTTGGAGAGGAGTACGTAAGGTGCCGACAAACAAATGGATGCATTCCTACAAATAGACGCAGACCTTCCCTCAATTTGCTACAACGAGTCCAGACAAATTGATAGCACAGTGCAATGTTAAGAAGCTTTCTCACCCACCTTGTTTGCCTCGGGTGGCACATCAAAATCCCAAGGCGGCACGCCATCTGGCGCTTCAGCCAGGCGCAAAAGAAAGTAGTCGGCCGCGCGCTGAGCTGTCGCCAGCATGTCAGCCTCTCGTGTGAGGTGGTACACATGCGTGTAGCCCACAACCGCCCAGGCCTGGCCCCTGCACATCCATGGAAACAGCAGCTTAGCGGCGTACTGGGTATGATGGCGGCACCCTGTTGGTGGTTACAAAAGGGTGGCGCTGCACATACAGTTGCCACAGGCAACTGCTCGTATGCCTGGGAGCGTGCCAACCCACACTTTGACCAGTCAACCGGCCAGTCAGCCGGCCAGCCCTTCCCGCTGCCAGCCTTCAAGCCTTCCCGCCCTCTTTTTGTGGTAGCCTGGTGGCCCCTCACCTTGCCCACGTGCTGTTATCGGCATAGCCCTGGTGTGTTCCTTGCCATTCCACCTCCCCCGTCTCACGGTTGAACTGAGCCACGTGGAAAGTGCTCCCATCAGGCCTGGGCAGGCGGACGTGGGCATACAGAAAGGGAACCTTCCCTTGGGTGAGGCAGGCCAGCCGTGGCAAAGAATATTCTAAGTGGAGAAAAGGTTATAGCCATGCACTGACGTCCGTGGTGTTGGTAAGAAGGTGAGTTTATTCGACCCTTAACACAGGCAACCCGAAAAGCCGGGACTGCTGTCAGGTGAGCCCTAGCTACCTGTCCAGGCAGCCAGCCGCAGCTAGTCAGGCAGGGCCCACTTGCATTGATCCCTACCTGAAGCAATTCAGCGTTTTAACAGTTCAAGCCGGCAAGATCTGCAGTTAGGCACTGAATCAACTAAGCTAAGCCCTGCCCTGCCTGGCTCACCTGAACAGGCCCTGCGCTGCTCGCCTGGCGTGCTTCAGGGCTTTGTTTGCCCAACTCTGTTTGCCACCGGGTGTGGCTGCTGCTTCAAACATGAGCTTTAGGGCTGCAATGCTGTCGATAATGACCTACAAGACAAGGTGGGCAAAGCGGTCGGCAGACGAAGGGTTTGTCTGGCAGTGCAGTCGGGTGTGGAAGTGGTGGTGATGGTTGTGTGGGGTGGTCGTGTGGGGAGCTATGTAGCCTGGGGATCACAGCGCATCAAATTCAACAGACAGCAAATATCTCAAGCTTGCGTTATCCAGCGCATCCCGCCATGCCAGTTGATGTCAGTCGGTGCGGCATGAAACAGACACCAACTTTACAAATTACAGGACACAGGCGCAGCAGCTGTGCCTCGAAACGTAGAAGCACTCATTGCCTGCCTCTTGTGCGCTGCTAGAGCTTACCAAAAACTCGTCTCCGATATCGTTCCAGGACTGGATGGCGCCAACTTTGCCGCTGTACCTGCAAGCAGCCCAGAACACACGCTGCTGGTCAATGCAGTAATGCATCTGTTGCATGTTTCACCAGCTGTCGCTAGATACAACGTAGCACATGGTGTTCAGGACGGGGAGGGCGGCAGCAATGCACTGCAGTACTGGCGGTAATGCTGACCAGCGCCACCTTGCACTTGCTGGAGGGGCGGCACTCTGTTAAGCTCGAATCCCGCTGACACATACAGCACAGCTGTCAGCGGAGTCCCAAAAACGCAACGGCAGCAGCGGAAGTGAGAGCAGAAACTTCATTATCATTGTCCTCAGCGAGCAGCAGCAGCAGCAGCGGCGGCGGCAGCAGCAGCAGCGGCAGCGGTGTGCAGAAGTCGCTTTTAGCTCACCGCTTGGCCAGCGAGTCAGCTGCCGTGTGCATTACTTGCTGGTACTCCTCCACGGGAGCCCCTGGTACTGCTGATGCCAACGCTTCACCATAGCTGCTGTCAAAGATGTGGCTAACTTTGTGGGACTGCAGATGGGTGAGGGCATTGCAGGCCATCCAGTGAAGAAGTCTGGACATTATCTCTAGAGCTTGCAGTCAGCATTCTGGCAGATAACATTCCTTGGTGGGCAGTAACTCGTGCAAGGGTAAGCGCAGCAGCACCCATGGGCGGGACAGGGGCAGGCAAGCCTTGGGCGGGCAAATGCGTGAGAGGTTGTGGACCGACAGTAACTACGAACTCCCTCAAGCAGCTGGGCAATAGCAAGCAAGTCTGCAGCATTTGCTGACTCAGAGTGATATCAGTGGGTGCGCAACGAAGCCTGCTGCTCCGCCGTTTGCTCTGCACCGGTGCCGCAGCAGTATAGCCACTGCCTGCGGCCCCATCAAGGTGTGCGGGATGTGCAGCAATGTGTGCAGCAGCGAGTGAAATGTGTGCATGATGCCTCACGTTATACTCTGATGCCACAGGCGCCAAGCCTGGCAGCTCAGCCGCCGCCAGGTCAGCCCAATACTCATCGCCAGTCAGTCGGTATGCCAGCCAGTAGCAGCCAGATAGGTAGCCTGTATATCACAGTATTGCAACCATGTCTTTCTGACAGGACTTAAGCGCCGAGGCGGCACTGCAAGCTTAGCACAGTGACGCTACCAGCAGAACGATGCGACGGAAGATGTAATTAGCGGCGTGAAGGCGGTGCACAAACCGGAACCAACGCGGTGGTATTGGGTAGAAACAAGGGTGATGATGCGATCTACTAAAGCCCACCTGAGGTCCACTTGCTGGCTTTGAACCCGAGCCATTTGCCTGTAGCTGGGTCGGTGCTGTTTGGGAAGAGGTCGTCAGGGATGTTTGCCGCTCCCTGCTCTATGGCGTCGTCTGAAAACTTGGTGGGCGACTGACGCCTTTCTGCTGTGGTCTGAAGCTGCCCTAACGCTGCCTCAACAAGGGAGTTGAAGGCTTGATCATCTAGGCAAGCTGGTGGCTGCTCATCAGCAGCCTGTGTTACCTGCGCGTCGCGTTGGTGGCAGCAGGCGGCTCATGGCCCGGCCGGACAGGCGAGATACTGGCTCCACCTTGCTTAAAGCTTCGCTGAAAAGCAAACTTGCCTGGTTGCTGGCCAACAGGAGAAGTGCGGACACAAACCATGTCCACATGGCCGCTGCCACTGCCGGGCGCAAACACGCGCGCTTCTGCTGCCGCTGCTTTGTTCCGGAGCGTCGCAGGGCTTTCTACACGCTGAATTCCGCAATGAGTCGGGGAATACCGTACTGACAACCTCACTCCGCAAACAAAACCGACCAGGCGCTCTTGCGAGTTCAAACGCGCTGCAGGAGACCAAATGCAGCGACACACAACGTAGAGCCTCTGCGTGACTAACATGACAATGTCGCTGTACTGCTGCGCAGCGGGCGGAGCAGCACTCGTCAGGTGCCCTGGTCAGGTTACAGGTTGAAACTTGGCATCAAACTTTGCATATGCAGCTGGGAAGAGGAAAATGGGAAGAAGGTTGGGAACATAGTAGAAGAACGAAATCAGGCATGATCGCAAACCGCAGAAGGGGAGACATGCGGTGCTTCACCTACCGCCGAGCTGCGCTGCGCTGCGGGGATGAGTCGCCTGCTGGGTGACCAGCTTGACCTGAAAAGTGCCAGAGGTGGCAGTAGCTGGATCAGGGCAGATAATGCTGCAGTCAAGCCAAAATGGGTTCTGCCAATAGCCACCCAACGTAGCAGCAGCATGTGAAATCCCAACGCGGGGGAACGCAGCGGAAAGAAGTGTGAAAGGGCAGCCACTACCTCTTTGACAGACATGTAGGAATGAACAGGGCAGCAGTGGTAGGACAACGTGCTTTCAAGATGACCTGCGGAAGAAGGTGCCACACAGAAAAGCGGGGACTGCTGCAAGCGCAGCTACGGAGCAGGACATGATAACTATCAACGTCACTTGCTGGCGTGGCCTGCCAAGAAGGTGTCTCGACCTGCACTGCAATTTTGCCGCCGCCGTGACCTGCATGCTTCTCCAGCGCCTTCATCCCAACATCTTCGCATCTTGCTCAGCCTGCCAGCACCCAGGGGCGTGTCGAAGGTCTAAGTGAGTGCAGGGTGTGCTAGCCGTGCTGCCATCCAGCCAGCCAGCCAAAAGACAGCTAACTGCAGGCTCAGATTGGCTGCCCAGCCGCATGACATGCAAGGCTGCTGCGCGGTAGACACGCCCAATGCGGTCGCGAGACACATCCGCAGCAACGCTTCAGATCCCAAAGTGTTGGTTGTAGATGGGAGTGAACTGCAGCAGGACAGCAGAAGTGGTATTTGATAAGTGGCGTGATATGAAGCAAAGCGCACAAAGCGGTTACTGGCAGCGCAACACCCTGGCACCTCCCCACAGACCGGTTTTGTAGGATGTTAAAGAACATATGCTGACAGTATGGCAGGTTTCTCTGGCTGGCCGGCTTTCCAACCCCACCTGGTAATCCGCCGCAACCTGGCGCCCCGCAAACCACCGCCCGTGCAATGCCCGTTGCGCGTTGCTGGCTGACGCCACGGCGCTAAACTTCTGCGGCAAGGCAAGAGGGCAGAGACTGGGCGGGAGGGTCGGCATCCGTATATCTAACAACACTAACTGGGTTGGCATAGGTTGAAATAGCATTGAAGGTGGCATCCAGCACACGACACCTTGTGTGAGCAACCAACTCAAACCGGTCGTTAAAGCATCACCACAAGTAATCCCAGGCACTGATAAGTCAGCATGGCACAGGTCTGCCGCTTGCCCCTGCCCCAATTACTTCCTGCCATGCTTGCCACTCACCACATACACAAAGCCACGCGAGTTGCGGTCCACAAACACGTGCTCTACTGGGCCGTACTTCTGGCACTCCGTGCCCACATCCTCGGCTATCTCTGAATCCCAATTGGGTGCAGTCTCCCTGCAGCCACATCGAAGATTCATGAGCACACAAGCAGGGCTCTGTGGCCTTGTCGCCTTGTAGCATACCATCCTCACAACAAACACAGAGTGGCAGCTGATGAGCAGATCAACGGTTGCGGTGCAACAGGGTGCAAGCCGATACACAGCTCAGCCACTCACTCTGCGGGGTCAAACATGTTTTTCAGCAGCAAACACTGCGTTGGAATGGGTGAGGCAGGGCCCAGCAAGCCCTGCTCAAGCGACAGCGCAGTGGGAACCTATAGGTAGAAAGGAAACAAAGGGCATCAATCGTTATTGGCAGTCACCAGAAGGGGACAGGAATTCAATCCACAAGGCTCACAGTTCCAGCAAGCGTACAAGCTCATTTTGTGGTTGTACGGAAAACACGACAGCAGCCAAAGCAGCATACAATGCATGGTGCCCTGGTGTGGCTGTGTTACGAGTCCCCCACACACCTGTGGCTGCTGCTGTGGGATCTGCGGCATCGGGATCTGTGGCACATTTGACACATCCAGCCCCGCATTGGCCGCCAGCTTGTTCATCAACGCCGCTCGTGACTGCAGGATGAAGGGTATGGCAGGAGCACAAGCAGCAAGCCGTCACTGCACAGAGACCGACCCTGGCTGCCTGTTTGCAGAAACCATGCAGAGATTGGTGGATGATACTGGCAGGCTCCAGCTATAGCAGGCAGGAACAAAACATGAAACTGGTCGTGAAAGCACCCCACGGGCACAGATTGACAGTGCCCCACATTCCCAGAACCACCGCCTACCTGCCCCGTCAACTTCAGGCCGCCACCGGCAGTCCCTGTGCCGTCAGCAGGCTCATCTAGCCGCTCCGACAGCTGCTCTGCTGCTGCCATGGCCACCGGCAGTGGCGGTGGCGGCGGCGCGATAGCCATGGCCTCCACTGGTGTCTCAACACTGGTCCAGGCAACCCCCATCTTGTTCCCCACGAGGTCCAGCCCACTCAGGTTCTCCTTGGCCTTGGTGGCATCAGCCAGCAAGCGGTACCTGCAGTACATGGCAGCACACATTACAGCTTAATTGATAGACAAATGTGGTTGCAAGGGCAGTAGGGGTGGCTTTCCGCCAAGAACAAGCTGGACATTCCAACAGCTCACAGGCGGGAAGCAACGGCAGGAAAGACCAATTTTTCCAAGAGGGTGCTGGACCGGCCACAAGCGGCGGCGCTTACTGGACAAAGCCGTTGCCGGTCGGGCGCGCCGCCGTGTCTCGCTGCAGCGTCACAAAGTCCAGGGCGCCAAACGGCTCGAAAATGGGCCGCAGGTCCACCTCTGCAACGAGGACGCTAATGGGCAGTGATATAGGATTAGCGCAACGACAGAGACTAAGCAACCAGCACGCAAGTGGAGCTACCGTACTGTTCAGCTTAAGTGCAGCCCTGGTTTGGGCTTTACGTGCCAGGCGCACCTGTGATGGAGGTCGGCAGATTGGAAAGTGCTAGGCGGGCAGGTCCAGCAGCCACAGCTGGCGCCACAGGCATTGCACCAGGCCCCATGCCTGCAGTCACTGCAGGTGCCATGCCTGCAGCAGGCATGGGCGGCGGCAACAGGGGAGCTGCCATCGCCCCTGGGCCATATTCTTTTTCATACTCCTTCTGTTGCCGCTTGGCCTGCTCAGCCGCCTCCCAAGCAAGGTTCTTCTCGGCTTCACTCATCTTGACCATCACAGCCTGACCCATCAGCACCTGCAAACCAACAAGGGCAATTGTGGGGCAGAAAAGACGGGCAAGCACACGAGCAGGGTTATGGGGAGGCACAACATGAAAGTAGCAACACTGCATGAAGCGGAGCAGGTAGCCACAGGCAGAATGACAGTGAACATAGGTTGTATCGGAAGGGGTTGAGGTGGCACTAGGATAGGAGCGCCCAAACAGCATGCTTAATCTGGCGCCAACTGCAACGAATGCGAGCATGCAAATAAGACACATCATCCGGCTATCAGCTTGATGCTGCGTACGGACTCACACCTGCCCTGTCAGCGCCAACGCGTTAATCACATCCTCCTTGCGCTGGAACTCGATGTATGCAAATCCCTTGGAGCGCCCCGTGGTCTTGTCGGTGATGACCTTGATGTCGTTTAAGGGACCTGCAGCAGTTGCAGTGAGCAGTTTCTTAGAAGCAGTTATATACCGCAACGGTCAGTGGTATTGTGCATCGGAAGCAGGGGCAGCAGCACGCATGCTGGAAAAGCATGTGTGGTTGTGCTTTTGTTTTCATGAGGTGTGTGATGCATACTGGTGTGGTATTAGTCCAGGTGGTCAGGCTTGCTAGTTACCAGTCAGGAAGGCAACCTCATGACATTTCAGTATTTACCCAGTGCCCAAAACCCCAAGCGTACTCACCGGCCTTGATAAAGAACTGGAATATCTCCTTCTCCTCGGCGCGCAGCGGGAGGTTGTAGGCAAACACGGTCCGCGTGTCCCGATCCAGCGCCTCCAATTCCGCTTGCCGCTCACGTTCCGCCCGCACCTCTGGCGGTGTGGGCTCCCGCCGTGGGTGGCGGGGAGGGCGCTCGCGGGAGCGGCTGCGTTCGCGCCGGTGATCACGAGAGCGGTCCTTGTCGCGGTCGCGGCGGTCGTGTTCGCGGCGGCGGGAGCGGTCGCGATCGGCGCGGTCACGGCTGCGGGAACGACGCCGCCGCTCCCGCGACTTGCTGCGAGAGCGGCGCTTGCGATCGCGGCTGCGAGAACGGTCGCGGCTGCGTTTGCGATCATCAGTGCGTGACTGCAGGCAAAGGCATGCGCGGAGGGCATCTGTAAGGAGCAGGAGCACCACCGGCAGAAGTGGCGGCGGGCAGCAGTGATTGCCAGGGCAACAAGTTGGGAGCAAGCGCACCTTGCCGTTCTCCTTCCCGCCATTTGCCTCAACAGGCAGCGGCGCAGCGTCCTGTTCCATAGCTTGCGGCGGCTGGCCTTCTATTGATGCGTGCCTGCGGCCAGCGGCGGCGGGGGGAGGCTGGGTCAGATGTGCAAAGAAGCCGAACGTGAGCACGGCAGCACGGAACCAGCGAATCAACCCAGCTAAGACTCACTCGCGTTCGTCTGCCGCTGTTGGGTGTTCAACAACCCTGATCGCGACCAAATCCGGCAGGGTTCGCTATTTTGCACCCACATCCAGCTCACAGGGCGGTATGTGAGCGCGCTTGCCATGGTGGAAAGTTAAGAACTTGCCAGCTTCAGCCAGTGAAGCAGGTGGCTTGTCAAGTCGGACAATAAAAGCAATTGTGGTTAAAAGGCGGGGTGCACACGGAACGAGGTCAGAAACACATAGTCTCAAAATGCCACACGGTCCGGGAGTCCTCCGCAGCACCAGCCAATTCTTCAACCCCACAACGCAGCCATGCGTGGTGAGTGGATCAAACTGCGCGTGAAAGCAGCCGCGATGGATTGCCGGGCACACCAGGGACCCACAAAGCCGTGCTTGCCGGCCTCCGCCGCAAGCGGCAGTCAATCGGCGCACCTCGCTTGCGGCTCTATTGTTGCACCAGGCGCCCTAAACCGTGTGTGGTGTGCAATACTGCACGAGTACGCATTGTATCAGCTGTTAGCCGTGCCAAGCCTTGCTTCCGACATGCGTCGTCGGCAGGTGGCGGCAAACTTTGGCGCGCCATTGCGAGACCACACCAAGTGCCTTCGCCTCCTCACTCCCCTATCCAGCCGCATCCAGCAGCTCTGCACAGCCTGATGAGGCTTAAGCACGCTTCCGCTGTCAGGTTAGCCCCTCTCTTGCTCTGCTGCAGGTGATCAAAGTTGGCACCTCCAGCCTCATCCGCGCGGAGCTTGGCTCTCTCAACCTCTCCAGCCTTGCCAGCATCGTAGAGACAGCGCGCGACCTTAAGGCCCAGGGCTTCAATGTCATCATCGTTTCAAGGTTGGTAGCGCTGCTGTGCAGGTTGAAACAAGTATCCCAGCCCACGCTCTTGATTTTTGCGCAAAGTATTACCTTGCTGCAGCTTCCAGTCAGCTTCTCACCTCTTCGCACAACCCCACACAGCTTGCTGCCATACCAATCGACTCTATACAGCTCATCCTCATCACTGCCCTGTGGTGCAGTGGAGCCGTGGGCGTGGGTTGTCAGCGGTTGCGCCTCACGACACGCCCAGACAGCATGGCACAGAAGCAAGCGCTGGCAGCTGTAGGGCAGGTGCACTTGATGCGATACTACGACGACCTCTTCTCAGCAGTCGACATGGTGCGTCCCATAGTAATTTTGTATGCCCATTCCTTCATTACTCAGCATGTCTTATTTCTGGCCCGCTGCTTCTCGTCCTCGTCGCTGCTGCTTCTCTTGTCTTCGGGTTGTTGTTGCTGCCACAGCTTGTCGCCAGAGGTTTGTCCTACGTGGTTATCGCGCAGTGTTGCTCTGGCGCTTCTGCCTGCGTGTCCATTGCCCCTTGGCTTCCCAGCCCCTTGATGCCTTACTTGGGCGCATAGCCGCGTTCATCCGCCCATCTGTTCACTTGCTGCCGTCTGCCCTATACCATTCTCAACTTCACGGCAATCTTTGTCCCATGGTCTGCGCCCTGCGATTGGTTGGGTGCAGAAATGCGCTCAGGTGCTTCTGACACTGGATAACCTGGCCAACCGCGGCCAGTACAACAACGCAAAGAACACCTTTGAGGAGCTGATGCGGTGAGCGGGGTGGCTGGGTTCGGGCTGCCTAGCCTGATGGGGGTACATCAGCATACGGGGAGGGACTATAAGGACTGCTGGCAGCACTCTGGTCAGCATAAGGCAGCGCAGCCTGTGTTTGGTGCTATGCTGCTACTGCCACTGCCGGTGGCATCTAATACGTTGTGAAACTCACTGTGCGTGCGTGTGCAGGCTTGGCGTGGTGCCGATTGTGAATGAGAATGACACGGTGGCGGTGCAAGAGCTGCGCTTTGGTGACAACGACACGCTGTCTGCACAGGTTGGCACATCAACAAACTGTGGCTGCTGGTACGCATGAAGGGACTGTACTGCCTCAGTTGTGCTGTGTTTATTTGTAAGCAGGATGCGCAGCCTGTCCGCCAGTTTTTGGAAGCCTTTCTAACATGCGGCAATTGCACAGCACTGTGGTTTGCATTACCTCCTTTAGAATCCCATCTGGCCTGCTCTCTGGATCTGCATGGCATGGCTATAGGCTGCCCTTGTTCTTCCTGCACCACCCCACCCCAACCGGTGTGTTTCCTGCTCCACACCCGTCCCAACTGCAGGTGGCCACCCTGGTCCAGGCAGACTGGTTGTTCCTGCTCACAGACGTGCCCAATCTGTTCACCGCCAACCCCAACACTGACCCCACAGCAGAGCCAATCTATGAAGTGCCAGATCTCTCCAAGCTTCAAGTGAGGACCCTGCCAGCGCATGCCTGGCTGTTGAGCAAGCCATGTGACCTGATACAGCCCTGCCGCCTGCCTGCCCACCTGCTCTCTAGCCCGCCTGCCTGCCTGCTTTTCTGCCGCTTTCTTTTGTTGTCGTCACCGTGCTGCGATGTTCCAATAGTCTTCACAGCTCTCCTATAGGGGTTTACACATAGCATCGTCCCATCCACTGATCTCTGTCACGTCCCTCGCAGGTGGACACTAGCACTCGCGGCACGCAGTGGGGCACAGGCGGCATGGCCACCAAGTTGACGGCGGCACGCATTGCCACCGCTGCAGGCAGCCGCATGGTCATCTGCAGCTTTGTGGAGCCCCGCAACATCCCAAAAATCATAGCCGGCGAGCGCATCGGCACAGTGTTCCACCCCACGTACTCCCCCCTCAAGCAAGTGGCGGCTTCTCATTGCTAATTATGCCGTTTGACCAGGCTGTGCTGTTGCTGGCCCAGCATGTCGATTCGGTGTCCAATGGCACTGCATGGTGGAATGCTCAGCATGCATGCAGCATGTGCTTAATAGCCATGTCTTGCACGCACAGCCTCCTTCACTGCCCACGCGTCAACCCAAACCCGCCGCTCATCCAGCCACTGTGTTTGCTGTGCTGCCCCACTCGTGAGCTGCAGGGGCCGCAAGCGCTGGATCCTGAGCGTGCCTGTGAGGGGAGAGCTGTGGCTTGATGAGGGTGCACAGCTGGCGGTGCAGGAGCGCAAGAAGTCGCTGTTCAGTGCGGGCATCCTGGCCGTGAAGGGAGAGTTCCAGGCCCAGGTGCGACTGTGTGCGTGGTGGTGTGTGTCTGTGGTGGTGGGGGCGAGCATGTGTGAGTTTTTGAGATATGTCAGGTGGGGCCATGAGGGGG
>JAAMXP010001323.1:3735-16163 GCA_019693395.1 Ettlia oleoabundans | reverse complement strand
GGCGGGGGTGGGGAGGGCGGGGGAGGCGGATCAAGCTCCAACAGCTGCTCATCAATCCAGCTCCTGCATCACAAGCATCCGTAATTGACATCATTCCCGGCACCATAGATTGCCAGCTCAGTCTCAGCACTGGTAGCCAGCTAGAGGCGGCCAGCTCTAGCCAAGGCTGGGCGGGCCATTTCCTCTGCTGGCTTCCTCAACCCACGCCTAAGGGCGTAGTCTTTCTTTCTTTGTCTGCCAGCTCAGTCTCAGCAGAAAACACCAGCGGCAGCCTCAACCCAACCAGCAGCAGCTGCTGCTGCCCTTTCATTCGTCATCAGTTGCCCCTCCGCCACTGTGCCTGCCTGCGCGCCCCCATGGACCAAGCATGCGTTGTGCTATGATCTCATGCGCCTACGCTCCCCCTGCAGCTGCTACAAAGCTGAAGCTGGACATCCACCCGAAGACCTGCTTGCCTGTAATGTGGCAGGAAGGTGAACACGCTGGGCATGCCAGGCAGGGCGCAGTCGGGGAAGGAGAAGCTGGTGATTCCCAGCTGCACATCAGGGTCACCCCTGCTGCCGAGCCGCAACAGCGGGCCTCCAGAATCGCCAAAACAAATGTTGTGGCCGTTCAGTAGGCCTGCATGGCATGGGTGGAGGGACGTGAAACGGACTAATGTGTTGTCTGGCTTCCCACATCAAATAACTAGGTGTGACCCTTCAATGACTTCTCGTACATAGTCTGCTGCATTGCACATGGTTGTTACCTGTGAAGCTTGCAGCATCACAAATGACTCACCAGCACACAGGTGGCCCTCGCCCAGCAGGCCCGGTCCGGCCCCGGCATAACTCCACTGCCGAGCACACAGCTGGCGGCCAACGGCTGGTATGGCCATCTCTTTGAGGGGATATGTCACTTGGGTGTTGTCCCGGTCGGTGCTACCCCACCCAATGGCCTGCAGCTGCTCCCCATCGGCGGGGTATGGAGTGTCAGCTGCAGGAGCAGGTAAGTGAGGCAATGGGAGTGGAGTTGAGGCCCAGTTCTGACCAGATCTGACCATGTACTCATATCGAGCTGCAGTATGTGAGGATCCATCATAACCAGACAAAGATGAACAGTTCCCCTACCATCTGGCAATGCTACACGGGGGAAGCTTTCGGGCACGGGCTCATCCAGCAAGATGAGGGCTAGGTCGTGTGGTGAGGTGGGCTGACTTTCAGGCAGCTGCACATAGCCAGGGTGGTTCCTGAACTTTGCAACCCGACGCAGCTCGTACTTATGCTGCAGTAATGGGACGACAGAGGCGGGGACCTGGACTGTGAGCAAGGAGACCAGCGGGCACAGAGCCGCCAGCAGCCTTCCAAGCATGGGGCCCATTGTTAAGGCTGCAAGAAGCAAAGCGGAGCCTTACCCAGCCGTGCACTAGCTTATACCCTATGTTACAACGGGCATGTGCATACCCACCCGCCGCGCTTCGTCTATGAGGGGGTTGTATGCCCCGATACGCAGAAACACATTGGAGCCATCTCGTAGAGACAGCGCCATGCAGTGTGCCGCTGTCAGCACGACTCGTCGGGAGATCAAGGTGCCGCCACACCCTGCCAGCAACCCCAGCTGGTCATCCAGCAAGAAGTGGATGCGAGTCATGTAGGGGAAGCGGTCTTGCTGCTTCCCTATACGGCCGCCAACCAGCAGCTCACGGGGCGTAACCCTGCGCATTGGCTGAGGTGTGAAGGTGCTTAATGTTCTTGATCTGAAAGCAACATAGGCGCTTCGAAATCAAAACCGTGTCCTCCACAATGGGGAACCTAAAGTGCTCGGCTTACATGAAACAATATTTTGCTGCCGCAGTCAACCCCCGCCTGTGGAACACGCCCTCCACATCCACCCACCTTGTCTCCATGTCGGTCAGGCGGGTGCCGCCTGCGCTGCAGCCCGTCACAAGGCTAGCGATCACCATCAAAAGGAGCCCTTGGAGGAAGGCGGGGAGTGGGCGGCGACCTCCGCATGTCCTGCACAATTGCCGCCGGCACATCTGTCTGTGTGTGAACTCACAATCAAAGAACACTTTGTGGCAGAGACGACATGGAGATTGGGCGCTGGCTGTGACTGACTGTTGCTGGCTGCGGTTGTGCGCGCTTGCGAGCGGTTGGGCAGCGGAGGAAAGAGATCATCCAGCGTTTTGCAGCTCTAGCTGGCTACCTTCGCGGAACATAGACCACAATGCTCTCCGCCACTGCGGACGCCGCTGCGGTCACCAGAGGATCCTGAGGTTTCCGGCATCACATGTCCCCGCCCAGCCGAGGAATCGCCTTGTTGGCGGCCGCCCTGGTCGTTTCGACAATTGGGTGAGACTGCTTGTTACTACGGCAACCTTCCCTGCACGAGGCAACAAACTGCCACGGCGCTGGCGCCATCGCCGGTCACTGTCAGTCCATACAATCACCCATTCCCGCTTGCCCGGCTGCAGGCTACCTAGTACAGCGGCCCAGTTCGTGTCGTCGCTCTCTATGGACCTCACTACAGCGGACGCATACCCGTTCACTTCCCTTATTGTCAACAGAAAGGCTGGGCCTCTGTGTTCTGGCACGCTGGTGGGCAGCCGTGCTGTGCTCACGGCGGCATCGTGTGTGGCTGGCTCTCACCAAAATTCGGCACCTGATCTTGTGTTCGTGGGCATGAACAACATTTTTCTGGACCCCTTCAGGTGGGGAACGCTAATGCATTTTTCTCGCACATCGGCTGTGCCATCAATCATTGCAGCTATCCTTAGCCAGCTTCCACTCATGCATGCAACCTGTCCTGATGCATTTCCAGCAGGATACAGGTGAAGGAAGGCAACTTTCCTGCGATGCAAGACCCCTGCCTCCTTGCTCACCCTCCTTGATCTGTTGTGCGATGGTGCCGCAGGCGCAAGGGTGGCTATGAGATCCACCGTGTGGCCCGTGTGCTGCCGCACCCAGAATTTAATGCCCGCACACCGCAGCAGAACGACTTGGCGCTCCTCGTGCTGGAGCGTCAAAGCCGGGTGAAGCCCGTGGAGCTTACAAACGGTGGGCAAGCAGGCAGGCGTAATGTTGAAAGTGGGAAGCACATCAGTTACTTTTGGACGCGCCTGCACATAGTTTGATGCAGCAATGTACGCATACATTTGCAATGCACTTTGATGGTACCTGACCAAAGCCGCTGCCACTAAACCCTTGCCATGCCCTGCTGCAGCTTCCCATGCATACCCAACCGATGGCATCCCGGTCAGGGCGTTAGGGTTTGGCAGCAGGAGCGGCGATGGTTACTGGCCGCAGCTGCATGAAGATGCACTGCAGCTGCTGCCGCAGGAAAAATGCATTGGCCTGCAGGTGGCGTTTGCAATAGCAAAGGCTAGCTCAGCTGCCGTCGCTGACATGAGCCAGGCATGTACAGGCAAGTAGCAGCATGCAACAGGCAATCAGGCTGTCTGTTGGCAGGAGCGGGGGGCAGACTTCCCTGCCCCACATAACCTGCTTGCCACGTCTTTTGGAGCATTCAGGCAGCCAGTTGGGAGTGTAGGCAAACACAGACATTTGCTCCAACCTTTTCCCATCACTCCACCTCATGCCATGCAGCACTCAGCCACAGCTTCCGGGCTTGTGCCGCCGGCAACCTGGGTGCACCACTTGTGGTGCCTGCAGCAGAAGCGGGCGATGCACCGATGCAGCTGGGACTGTTGACTGGCGGATTCACTTGCAGCAGCGATCCAACTGTGGCCAGCGCCAGCAGTCCTGGGCTTTGCACCTGGCTGCCACGTCATGCTGACTGGCTGGAAAAAGAACTGGTCGACTTGGAAACGGACAACTGATGTTCATAAGGAGTATGCCTACGGACTTTGTGCCCCTCTCCCCACCCTAAAATTTAGCTTGCACTGTCTGCTACCAGTCCAGCTGGCACGCACCCGGGCAAAGGCTTCAGTCAAGGTCGAGCGGCACCTGACTCAGCTTACTTAACGAAGGGGGCAAGGTTCAAGAAAGCCCTCCGAGCCCCGCATGCGGTGTCGGAAAGGATTCATCATAGTGGACAGGATGGAACAGTGGCTGGCGCCGCTGTGCCGCCTGCTGCGCTTGCTGTGCCAGCCTGGGAGCATCGAGCATGGCATGTGCTGCTCAGCCAGACCCAATTGCACTCTCCAGTAACGAAGGTGTCGTATCATTTCTTCATCCGCCGCCGCACACTGACCGGCACTTCACACTTGGAACCTTCGCGCCTACAGACACTGAACACGAGCGCGCGTGGATGATCAAGTGTCTCTTAGCGCCAGTAAACGCTACAAGCTCGGTCCACCTCGCTGGGCCCACTGCTCCCCCTCTGTGCGGTCTTCCAGCAGGCGGCGGCAGCTATGGATGCATTGCCAACAGACAATAACACCCCAGCTGTGCTAATCAAGCTTGGTGGGGCGGCAATCACACAAAAACATCAGCTGGAGACGCTGAATGAGGAGGTGCTAATCGCCTGTGCTCGGCAGCTGGGGCAGCTGTATGGGCAGCTGGGGCCCCGCCTTGTCATCGTTCACGGTGCCGGTAAGCTATGCTGTTTTTCATGTTTTGTCTTTCATTGTTGTCTCGGTGTCGCTGACCACTGTTCAACCAAGAATCAATTATATTCGCAGCTTGATTCTACAGTGGTAACAATCTGTGCATTTTTCCTCAGGCTCCTATGGCCACCAGGCGGCAGCGGCAAGCGGCGTGGCTCAGGGCGGCATCCACGCCTCTGCGGCGGTGCGTCGCGGCTTTGCCGAAACACGGGTCTCTGTCACCAAGCTCAACACTCTTGTAGTGTCAGCACTGATAGCTGCAGGGGTGCCTGCAGTGGGGCTCTCCCCCTGTGGCGCCTGGACCACCCGCAACGGCCAAGTGTCAGCCGACGGCTGCCCCGCTGTAGCAGCGCTGCTGGCGGCTGGTCTGGTGCCAGTGCTGCATGGGGATGCTGTGTTGGATGAGGCACTTGGTTGCACCATCTTGTCTGGCGATGTAATCATCACCCGCCTCTGCCAGCAGTTGCGGACCTCAGTTGTGGTTTTCCTGGTGAGCTGAAGGGCTGGGCTGAGCGGTTGGGTGGCTGTCGGGCTTGGCGTCAGTGTATTGCTTGCTCAGTATGGGAGGCAACAATTGTTACTGGACTGCTTCGGGCTGATAGGCTCCGACTGGTAAGCAACAAATGTTCTTTTGCGATGGTAGAGCACTTGTCTTGTTGCCGAGCATCGGGCTCCATCTGGTTACTTATGGCCTGCTGCAGACCAACGTGGCGGGCATCTATGACAGACCGCCAGAGCAGCCCAGCGCACAGTTGATCACCCGCATACAGGTAGATGCTAATGTCAGCAGCAACAACAATAGTTGTGGGGATTGCTTAATTGGCGGCATTGGGCCAGGCTTCAAAGCCTTTACGCAGCAAGGGACGGTTGTAGAGTCTTTAGGGACCAGCACAGCAGCTTACGACACCACTGGCGGCGTTGCGACAAAGATCCGAGAAGCACTGGCAGTGGTAAAGCTTGGGGTGGAGGTGCGGATCGCCCAGGCTGGCACCCCCTCGGCAGCTGCGGCCTGCTGTCCCGACCTGTTGCCGCCGGGCTGGACAGGAACTGTGGTGCACTGCAGCAGTGCTGATGATACGAGCAGTGCTTGAAGCTTGCTTTGAGCACCTGCTTGTGAACCATTGTGATACTGAGGGTTCAAACAGTCCATCATCTTGCTGTAATGCTCCTGATGTGCCTTTGGAGGATTGCGCTGCCACACAGAGGGGAGCAACCTGCAGCACGCTTTAACCCAATTGAATGGAGCGCATTAGCCCGGTTCAGCAAACACTGGCGCGTTTCTTTCATAGAGGAACAATATTTTTTGACTGTTTTCTTGACTGTGCCCACCTTAAGCAGGTAAGAGTACCTAAAGCAGTGGCACTCAGCCGCGCATTCAAACCGAAGTACGCTGACATGGCTGTGGGTAGGCTGTGGTGGTCGCCGAACCTAGGTTCACAAATTTGCTTGGGACTCATTTACGCTAGTGAAACATGGCTCTTTCACAAACAGACTCCAACTACCTTGTTTGTGTGGGTCTGGCGCTGCCCCATTTTTTGTATGCCTACATCTGGTTCTTCCCGCGGCGGTGGATGGCGGCGTTTGGGAAAAAAAGCGTGGAGGCCTTTGAAACCGTGGCTTGGGCGCTAAAAAGTGCGTGATCAGGCCATCACGCGGACATGCAGTCCTCGCGGCTGCTCAGAAACTAACGGGGCTGCCCCTGTGCTTATTGATATTCAGGCGTGCAATTCCTGTCGGTCTCGTACTGGTGGCTGCTGCGCAAGCCCGATGGCGTGGACCTGGCGGCGGTGCCGCCGCTCGCCTGGGTGCTTGCAGTTGTGCTGTTCGGCTTTGGTCAGGTGGGCCACGGTTGCAGTTGGGAGAGCCTTATCAGGCCGCAAGAGGCAGTTTGCATGGGAGTACATGATTCTCATTGAACTGCCCACTGCTGCCCACCGCTTCGTGGCGGTTCCTGGCGCTGCCGCCGCTACACCAATATCGCTCCTGCCGCCACGCGCTGGCCGTTGTCCATCGCCCCAACCTAGTACCTGCTGTGCTCGACTTATCCTCGATGAGCTATTCCACAATACAACGTCCCTTTATATTTGCAGTGGTTGAACGTGGGGATCTTTAGGGCCATTGGCCATGCGGGTGTTTACTATGGGTTCAAGCTGGGCCACACCATCCCCTGGGTGGAGGGATTCCCCTTCAACGTTGTCTCACACCCGCAGTACGTTGGCAGCGTGGCCTCCGTTCTAGGAGCAGCAGCGCTGGTGAGTCTGGAGCAGAACAGGGAGTGAATGGGCGTTAAAGGGCAGCCTGGTGCTTGGTTTGTCTGGTGAACAGCGGCGGCCGCCTCGGCGGCCAGACAGCAGCCAGACAGCGGGCAGACAAGGCTTCTGCCTGGCTAACTGTCTGGCACGAGTTTGTTGGTGCAGGTGTGGACCCAGGCGCCCGCTGGCCTGGGTCTGCTTGTGGCCTACTGGACCATGCTGTATGTGGCCACAGCTTTCCAGGAAGACAAGCTTCATGTGGAGTGAGTTTTTTGCTGGGGGGGGGGAGAAGAAAGCTTGGAGGGAGAAGCAGAGGAGGCAGCAGCAGGCAGGACCCCCATGCAGCGGTAGTCAGCCCCACATGTTGTGGTATTGCTGCTGGATGCAAGCCATGGTTGCTGTCGGGCCTGTAGTTCGGGGACAGTCTGGTGCAACCCACTTGTGAACGAATTGATTGGCACTTGAATTGCTTGCAAGTTGCACATGAGAGTGTTGAAAGAGAAAGATGCGGGGTCAAATAACTAACCGCAGTGCCGATACAAAACATGTATAAAGCAAGCCCATATGTTCAACGCCTCGTGTGTTTCTCTTCATCTCGGTTCTGAATGAGCTAGCGTGCTCATCGCTCCATGATGGGCCGTGTGGCACGTGTAAGCCGCCCCAGGCCAGCACAGCACAGCCAGCAGCTGCTGCTTTCTGCCGTGCTCAACGCACCAGCCTGCAAGCGCTACCGGAAGTATGCTGGCTCGACTGCCCTGCCTGCCTTGTTCTCAGATGTCTTCCTCCCGCTGCTTTTTGCTGTCCTCAATCCACTGCCGGGCCGCCCGCCCAGAGTCAACCGTGGCTCGGGCGGCTTGCAGCAGCGGCGCTGGCATCAGCTTGATGAGCGGCGGGAAGGCGTAACTGCAGGTTCACGCAAGGACGCAACAGGGCAGCAAGGCACGGATGGCAGGCAAATAAGCAAGGGCATACGGGAGGAGTCATGAGAAAGGCACAGCTGGGACCATACAGAAATCATTGTAAGCGATCCCTTGGGCACTAAGCTGTGGAAAAAGAGTCGCAATGCCTGTGAATGGGCGCCTGCAAGCACAACACCGGCTGCTTGTCCCACTCACAGCGCCTTGCGTGCCACCATGGCCATGCTGTCCTGCGGGATGTCCTGACCCTGCACACCAGCAAATGACCGGGTGGCACAAGGGGGTTATGGAGGGACAGGTGCAGGGCTAGCAGCATTAACGGGTGTGGTGGCATGGGCAAAGGCAGCGGGTACAGCACCAGCAATCATCCCTGGCGCTACACACCGGTAGCAGCATCAAGTAACATGTTAACAGCAGCGAGCAGGCGGCCCAATGCCACTTGCCTGCATCAGCTTGAACAGGCGCACCGCCATCTCCCACTGGCCTCCCTTCTCGCAGGCGTTAATGAGGGAGGTGAAGATGTAGCCGTTGGGCTGCAACAGCATGCGAGAGGGAGGGGATGCAAGGTAGGCAGGTATGTGGAATGCAGCTGAGACGGGGACCGCAGGGCAGACTTGAACCCACAACACACAAATGCGGGTCGAGCGATGCAACTTTAAGTCTGTCCAGCAGCTGGACACATCCCCAGACTCCACCAACTGCCACCAGGCAGCCTGACACGCCAGCCACTGCTGCCTGCTTGCCTGTATGCCCGCAGCCTGCATCTCCTCAAACAGAGCCAGGGCACGCTCCCATTGCCCGCCCCTCTCCAGCGCTGCTATCAGTGAGCCGTAGGTGATCCTGTCGGGCTTGGCCGGCGCGCTGGAAGCATAGATGGCCCACACCTCGCTGCTGGGGGCAGGCCAGGTACTGCTGCTCGCATCGCTTGTACCGCTGCCTGCTGGAGTGCTGCTGCTGGCTGCACGGATGTCGCCGCCATTGCCACCAAATGCCACAGAGCTGCCGCTTGCGGAACTGCGATCGCTGCTGCTGGCGCTGCTGGTGCCAGCACTGCCCCCGTGCATCGCTCGGAAAGCCGCCAGAGCCCTCTCCCACTCGCCGCTGCGCCCCAGTGCCGAGATGAGGCGGTTATAGGCGACTGTGTTGGGCATCACGCCGCGTGCCTGGAACCCCAGGAAGTGATCCTCAGCGCCCTGCCAATGACCAATGCGCTCACAGGCTGCACAGATGAGCGGCGCGGCGGGCATACCTCATGGAGGCCTTCAGTTGACCGCAACTGGTCGTGTCGCAACAAGGGTGACAATTTGGGGCAGCACGTACAAAATATATATATATATATATATATAAATAAACACCCATCACATGCCCGGTTCCGCGCTCTTGTCAAATCTGCCAGATCGCACACTTCTGCTGACACCACCAGCCGCATCCACACACGCTCTTGCGGCGCAGCCGCACCCGCGTTCCACTACCTTTCCCTGCAGATTCACTCACCGGTAATGAGCGCAGTAAGCGTGAACACATCCTCTGGGATACCAGCAGCACCCATGGCTGCATGCAGCTCTTGCGCCTTGGCATAAAGCCCAGCCTTGGCGCAGGCGGAGATGAGGGTGTTGAAGGTGACGGCGTTGGGGGGGCGGCCCCGACGCTGCATACCCTCAAACACCTCAAGAGCCCTGCAGGCAGGGGGACAACGTGGGATGGACCTGCCATGTGAGACACAGGGCAGGCTGGGCGGAGACAGGCCAGCACATCAACGATCACGCCAGCTGCAACACACCATTAGCTACATGTCTCTACCCCAGGAAGCTGCCCATGTTCTGGTGTGGCTGGGACAGTCCCAGTTATCCCACCCCAATCCAGCCAGGACCAGCAACTGCTAGCCATGCAAATACTTCACCTGTCTGGCTGCCCGCAGCGCTCACAGGCGGAGAGCAGCGCGTTGTATGAAATGGTGGAGGGCTGCAGGCCCGCCTGCCGCATGGCCAGGAACACCGCCCACCCCGCCTCCCAATCGCCACCCTGCAGGCAATATGGGCAGTGGCAGGGTGTATGACATGAACCAGCTCTGGCGTCACCTGTGGCACACAGGACAACTGGCCTTGTGCCATATTTGCGCCACATCAGACCAGCTGCCAAAGCCCTTTTACCAACCGACCACAACTGGCCAGCGCAGGGCTTCAGCTCTGGGCTGATGCTACAGGTTTCATGTGCAGCTTTGCTCAGCAGCAGCAGTTGAAGGTGCGGACAGGGCTCCTTCACACACAGCCAAGGCGGCAGGCAGGCAGGCAGGCAGGCAGGCAGGCAGGCAGGCAGGCAGGCAGGCAGGCAGGCAGGCAGGCAGGCAGGCAGGCAGGCAGAAACAGGCTTACACGCACCTTGGCGCAGGCTGCAATGGCGGCGTTGTGGGCCACGACATCTGGCACTACGCCTGCCGCCTCCATCTGCCGGAACACAGATAGCGACTGCTCCCACTGCAGGCACGCAGACAGGTAGAAAGGAGGCGAGGCTGGCACTTAGCAATCGGTTCACCAACGGACTGGTGGCTATGGATAAGGGAGGGGCACCATGCAAGGGCAAACGGTGGTGTGTAACACAAAGCCAGGGAGGCAGCCTGCCTGCCACAAACAGCCATCCAGGAAGTAAGGAGTGATACAAGTCATTAAGGGATCACAAGCAGCGGTGTGTGAGCAGTCCTCACCCACCTGTCCCGCCTTTTGCAGGCAGCTCATCAGGGTGGTGTAGTGAACCACGTTCAGCTGCAGGCCTGCGGTGACGGCAGAGTGTGGGGCATGTGAGGATTAAGCTCGGCGCAACCAGCGTCAACCATAAATGCACATCAGGCTCACTGCCGAACTCAAGGCTGCCCAATGGCCCGTTGGCAAAGCTCAGGGCAGCAGAGATATAACACCGCAATGTGTGCAGTCGATGCAAGCCTTCAACCTCAGCTGCTGTGCTCACCAGGCGTTGTCTGCGCCTGTTGGAACCACTCCAGTGCCTGCTGCCATTCGCCGCACGCTTGGCAGGCGCTCAGCAGCGCGCTGTATGTAAATGCGTCTCGAGGCACACCCGCCGCCTTCATGTCACCCAGCAGGCCCAGCACGCGACCCCAGTGGCACCCCAAACCTGCATGGTGTGGTATCACGGCCAACATTGCTTCAGCCATTTGCGTGTGAGCGACACGTGAGCAGACCCCGGGTGATGTGATAGCGGCAGGGCATTGCCACGGTGCTGACACCCTCTTGAACGGCATGGTCGTGTGCTCGGGTGCCTGGTTCTGCCAGCATCCCACATGCTTCGTGCATTTCACAGCAACTGCAACCCACAAACCCACCCGCTGCAGTGAGGCAGGTGTTGTAGGTGACGGCATCAGGAGGGATGCCGTCCCGCCGCATCTCGTCGTACAGAGCCAGCGCCGCTGCTGTGTCCTTGGGCCGCCTGCTGTGCATCTTGATCAGCTTGGTGCGCAGCACAGCATCTCCTGCTTAAAAGCAAAGGTTGAAGAAGAGTGGGAGAGGTGCGCTGTCATGGAGAAACAGTGTGGCATGGCAGACTAGCAGCTTGACCACAAAATCATTGTCAACTGGTACGGCTTGGTGCCCCTTGGCAGGTGTCGGTCAGCTGGGGCCGGCGCACCTGCCCAGGGTAGGCCTGCCGCCTTCATGGCGTGGAAAGCAGTCAGTGCCACATCAGCGGCGCCTTGGCGGTTCAGGTACGTGAGCAGCCGCCGCACATCGGCTGCCCCCAGCCCCTGATCATGCTCCCGCTGCAGCACACCCCGCATCTGCGCCTCGCCGCCGCACTGCATCAGCTCCTGGGTGAGGTGCACCAGCCGGGGATCGGCGCTGTGCTTGGCTGCAGCTGTACCAGGTGCCGCAGTGAGCAGACGATGTGGGCGCGGCGCCAAACCGCTTGGACCAGTGCCGGAGTAGAGCCGTTCCCACTGGTGCCCTGGTCGTGCCAATGCTGCTGCTCCTGCTGCTAAAGTTGCTGCTGTACTTGGTGACGCTGCTTCTACATTCCGCTGTGCACTGCTAACATCGGCCTGTGGCTGCACATACAGCCCGTCAGCAGGCGCTCGGGCAGGGACAACGACAGAGGCGGGCGTGGCGCTAGGCTGCTGCCGCTGCTGCCGTCGCCGCTGCTGTTTAGCATCCAAGGTATCCAGCACAACAGCTCCCGCTGGCTGATGTGCCGCTTGTCTGCCATGTTGCGATATTCTGGGGGTTGCACGCGCTGCGGGAGGCTGTGTGCAGCGTTGTCCAGCAGGTTGTCGGGTTGAGCGAGCCAAACTCATGCTGCAGAACAGCAGTTGGCAAGTTGCTTGGCAATTCAGCCGAACGCTGGTTTCAACACGCTCTGCTGCGCCAATAGCTGCTAGCGGGAGGATTTCGGCAGCAGGCTGTGCATGCCTTCAAATGATTTGACAATACACGCATGTGATTATTCACTCACACAAAACGTTCCAAGCCCTGGGGAAGGGCAGCATCATGATGCGGATGCTGATCTGGCACTGCATGCCGCTTCCGGCAGTCTGAGTGACATGCGGCCGTAAAGTAGCCATTGCGGCAAGCTGCATTCATAAACCTTTAGGTCGATGGAGGCCGATGGGCAAGCTGTGACAAAGGAGAGCTGGCGCGCAGCGGCAAGTAACCTCTATAAGCCGGTGGATCATGCGCAACACTACTTTCTCCTTGTGTCGCAAGCTCAACC